>CAKNWT010271527.1:9871-20254 GCA_932066315.1 Andricus coriarius
CGAAAAAATGAACTTACAACCAAAAATAGTTGGATTTTTTTATTGGGTTCTAAATTGCACTAAAATCTGTTAAGCTTACGTAAGAAATATTCTGTATAATCTAAATTACCATTCAAAGATAAAACAAATGACGAGGCCAAACAAATTTGATTAGAATATAAGTTATCCAGTTTGGTGGAAACAGATACGGAAGTTGACAATGTCAAACTGCGGATTGCTGATTGCCGTGGCTGCGGATTGCGACAAAAAATTAAATTTTCAGTTTAAATATAAAATAAAAACTGCCTCCCGAGATATGAGGATGCTGAATGAGCATAAAAAATGTTTGATGCAAAAAAAGTATTCTATTTTGAGAGAATCAAGACTGAAGGTCTCTATATCACAGTACGATAAAAATTTTTTTCTATAAGGCCGATAAACATTTAAGAGGGCCAATAAGAGCGATTTTCGTGGCCAGTATCGTCGCAATTTTTTGTTTCTTTGTATAGTTGAGATTGAGAGCTTTCTGAAACACCCTAATAACATCTTTTCACGTTGGGCAAAACAAAATGTATTGACCTTCTAATTTTGAATAACGCACAATGGGACAAACTTATGCAAAAATTGTTAAAATACGATTCCGGCTAGAATTTTCGATCGATTAAAAATTTTTTTTAATTGAAGCTAGATACATTTTTAAAAGATTTGGCGTCTTATATTTCAGAAAATTTTGTTTTGTGTTGTTGATTTAAACATAAAGTTTCAAGTAAATGTTAATTTTAAGATACAGATGGAATAATATCGCGTAAGCTATTCAAAATCAGTGATATGCATGTGCGATCGATAAGAAAAAATTTGCAAAGCCCGATTTAATATAGTTATTTATGAATAAATCATTTTTTATTAAAAATTGTATCGTATTCAGTGCAATACATTGTAACTTCATTAACAAATTGCGTAAAACAATTTTGCAGTTTAAGCAGTTTTTAAGAGTTTGAGATACTTTTTCTTGGAACTTTCCTTTTTGGATTGATAGTGATTTGTTTGGGCATTTTGTTAATAACAATAAGTAAGATAATTTATTATGTTTGTAAATACTTAAATATTATTTGAAATCATATCTAAAAAAAGTGGTGTGACGATATGTCTCTGAAATCTCGCAATCATTGTTGTTGATAATAGAAAGCCTTATGCGAATTGAGAAAATGTTATGCTTTTTTAATAATCTAGCGCGATTAAATTAAAACTTTCATACAGTTTCAAAGAAGACCGAAAATGGGTATTTAAAAAAAATCATTATTATATTTCAAATATTAAAAAAATTTCAACAATTTACATTTTGCTGTTTTGTTAGCGTTTTTTACCATAATTTACATTTTTAAACTAAAATCATTAGATTTTAAAGGTTCATTATATTTAAAGAATTGTTTGTGTTTCGTTAGCGTTTTACACAAAAGCTTTCTATTTTAAAACAAAAATAATTATAGTTCGGACAAGATTTGCAATTTTTTAACAGCTTTGGATTATATGAACGTTAATATTATAATGCATATGACTGATATTTAAAAACATAAATTGTTACATTTCAAAGATCATTTACAATTTTCAACAACTTTATGTTATGTTAGCATGTTCCGCCTGAAATTGGTATTTTGAAACAAAAATGATTAATTATGTTAGTGTTTTTCCTCGGGAAATTGAAATTTATATTTAAAAAACATTAGCTTCCAAAGAAAATTCATAAGTTTCTAACAATTTTAGTTTATGTTGTTGTTTTACATATTTTGAAATGGGTATGTTTAAACAAACAACATTATAATTTGAACAAGATTCCGAATCTTTTAATAATTTTGTATTATGTTTGCGTTTTTCGTCGGAAATTGGTATTTTTAATTAAAAAGTTTATATATGATACATTTCAAAGAATATTCGCAACTTTTTACAATTTTAGGGTATATTTTCGTTTCTACACCGGAAATTGGCATTTTTAGTAAAAATTCACTAGATTTAAAAAAAAATTTAAAAAATGTGTACAATAATAATTTTAGGTTATGCTGGTTGTTTTTACCGGAAATATCGGTATAGATTACAATTTGGAACAATTTTTTGTTATGCCATGTTAGTGTTTCTCGTTGAAAAGTGGTGGTGTCGTTTTTTTTTAATTATAAGATTTTTCAAATTCACGATCAATAAAAGAACATTATTCAATACTTTTTATAATATCCATAAAATGTTGTCAAATTATAGTATTTAAGTTTTAGAGGACTGATATTGCGAATTTTATCAAATGCACATCCTTATTTCCACACCGTCAACAAATATTATTATTATTATTATACCATTAAGCCATTTCCCTTTCGGGGTAGGCATGATTCTCTCGGTTAAAAAATAGTAATGTGGGGAAGGAGGCATAGCGTTGTTAGATTTATCTAGAATTTTCGTGTTATTTATTTAAATAACACGTTCGTTCCGTAACTTTTTTCCGACCAGATTGCTGATCAATCTCTCTAGTGATCACCCCAAGTGAAAAGCCTCACAAGGTTGTTACGTAGGTTCCCCACACGGGCCCATTAGATTCCAAGGTCTTTTGTTTCAGGCATCATTCGCTCTATTGACATTCTTTTTATTAACTATTTGTCGCCACACTTTTCTGTCCTGGCATACTTCTCCAGCTTCGTTCACGTCCATGCATTCTTTCATGCAAGCTCTCCTGTTTCTGTGGCTTCTTATGTCTTTCCGGATTAAGGTCTTATTCATTCATTCTAACTATTCTTTCCGCGGTCTGCTTCTGGGCACGCTGCCATTTACTTTACCTTGATACACTTCTTTCGTTAGTCGTACATGTTTCATTCTTTCAACATGTCCGAACCATCTTAACTGATTTATTTCCCATGCGTCAACTATTGTCTCTTTTGCACCACATTCTTTGAGGATTATTTCGTTTCTCACTTTGTACATCAGTGTTTTCCCGCATATTGTGCGCAGAAGTTTCATGCCAATCGCGTTAATTTTACCCTCATTTATGCACTTATCTAACTCCCCATCTGTCTTCCCGTCACTATAGTTAATAGGCCACTTAGATATATTATCAACTTTTTATAATCTCTTATCCTTTAGGACAATGTTGCACATTGTTTTCTCGCCTTTTCCTTCAAACACCATTACCTTTGTTTTATTTACGTTAATGTTGAGGCCCATGTTCTTCATGCTTGTATTAAATTTATTTAACATTCGTTGTCAGTCTTCGATTGATTCTGCCACAACAACCTTGTCATCTGCGAAAGCTAACCCACGTACCCTCACTGTCTCGAAATCTACACCTTCTTCGTCGAAAAGGGCCATTCTTAGACACTTGTCCATACATATGATAAATAGACATGAGGACATAATGCATCCTTGTTTAACGCCTGGCATAATATCGAACCAGTCGCTCATTTTCCCATTAACCCTTAAACTCGCTTTGCTACCTGCATATATTGTTTTTATCGCTTTTAGGAGCCATCCATTGACTTCATACTCTTTGAGGACTTCCCAAAGTTTACTTCTATCCACCTTGTCAAATAATTTTTCTAGGTCAACAAATGCACAAAGAACTTTCTTTCCGAGTTTCAAACTTTTTTCGGTGATCTGTCTTAACACAGAAAAAACTAAAGTTAAATTTTGTTGCATGTAAAATTTTCCGCTGATAAAGTTTACATGCTATTTGGCGAAAGATTATCCTAGGATGGAATAAAAGCTGTCGTCTGCTACGCCCTTAGCAGCAATGGGAAAACGACAAAGTATGAGTGGGTTCGAGCTATAAATCAGGACACCAGATTTGAAACAACTATTCGCTTACTTCATTATTAATTTGAAAATAATAAGACTTAGAAAATACAATAGTTAAAATGTGTTGCAGGTACATTTTGGAACGGTTAAAAATTGAATGTATTTCGGTGAAAGTTTAAGCGAGGTTAGGAGAATAATTCTGACAGCCGGGAATCCCTATTCTGTTCCAATTTAATTAAGTTAAAAGACGGTAGATAGCGCTGGTGTCGCAATTCTCGTATCTTTTAGAATAAAAATGGAGCGATAATGAGGCGAAAGATTATCCAGGCAAGGTTAAAACTGGAAAATTATCTTCGATTCGTGTAAAGTTTAACTGGCAAGGTTATTTTTTGTTGCGGCGAATCTTTCACCTGGAATCGATGTAAACTTTATCTTTCGTTTTTTCTGTGAAGCTAAATATTTGATCCGGACATGATCTTCCTCGTATAAATCAACGTTGGACTTCCCATATCTTGCCTTCTGTTATTTTCATTACCCTGCGGATACGTATTTTTGAGTAATAAGCTGATACCTCCGTAATTATTGCAGTTGCTTTTATCTCCCTTCCTTTTGTGAAATATATTTATTGAATATTATTATTGACTCCTTTGTTCACAATCGTGATCAAATTAAAATTAATGAATTTACTGGCGAAATTTTTAAAATTTAATAGTGGGTTGAAGGGTCATCATATAACGTCAGTGCTATTAAAAAAAATGTTTTTCTCAATTTTTCCACAATATTTGGTTAAATTAACGTTTAGTTTCTACAAATTTGATATTGCGTGTTTAAAAAAATGCACTTACTGCTCTCCACTCTATTAAAAATATATTTAATAATTATTTTTAGTGATTTATAACCTACGTGACAATTTTGTGTGTGGCGAATGGAGCGCCTCAGTGACAGGGCTTTCAACTATCTTCCCAAAACTTTGTCCCGATGAAATACATTCCAGCTTGGGGGCCCTGATAAAACCACTTCTGTTTGTGCAGTTTCCTGTCTTTTTTACTATCTATTACAGAATATCGTAATGCATTTATCATCTGAGGTTTCCATATGGTAATACGAAAATTATATGTTTAAACTATGGCGCACCACTCCGATCAGTTCGGAGGAAAAATATGTTTATAAGTCTCATAAGTCTTCATAACATATATTTTGTTTAAAACATATGCTGTAGTACATTTATCTGTGCAATTTATATCTACAAAGTATGAGACTTCGGGAGAGTTTTCCAAGGCGAAAAAGGGTTATATGCGTATCATCGGATGTACGCCCGGCCCCTTCTAAGGTCCTGGAACCGATCTTAACGATCTTGATTAATGCCGCGCGCTATAATATTTAATGATGGTGACTTGTGCAGTCTCTCGAGGTGCATCAATCATAATTACCGTTTGGGACAATTAGGCTTGAATCAGGCAGTAAAATTCCAAAAGGAATCTCCGCTGATTATATACCCGAAGGAGCTACACACACACTTCTGATTTGATTCTTGGAACCCAAGAACGTTCTGGAACGTCACGCACATGCCGACGAAATTACGCGCATCTGCACACGTGTAGCGTGAATACTTGAATAGTTGAATAGAGATCACGTCTAATTCCTCCTCCTCCTCCTCCTCTTCTTTTTCTTCTTCTTCTTCGTCTTCTTCTTCTTCTTCTTTTTCTTTTTCTTCTTTATCTTCTTCTCCTTCTTCTACTTCTTCTTATTAGTCCTCTACTTCGTCTTCTCATTCTACTACTTCTACTATGACTACTACTACTTCTTATTATTCCTATACTCTTCTTCCATCTCGCCTCGTATTCGTACACCCACAGCTCCCGCGGGAGCAGTCTCCTTTCTCATCACCAATTTTCTCATCATTTGCAATCCCACCCCAGAAAGAAAAATTCCATTATTATACGAAAATCTGACCTCGAAACATTTTTCTTGAGCCAAGCGACTTCTTTGGCATTCAATTCTCCTATTAATACACTTTGCAATAAAATATGAGAACGCGAGGCTTCGACATTGAGACAAACTTTTATGACATGTGTGAGGGAAAAACTAGTACTGGCTTACTAGGATTTAACCATCATCCTTGATTCATTGGAAGGAATACTAGGCTAAACTAGTTAAACCAACCGCAGAAGTGTTTATTAAATTTACTAGTAAAACTGGCAATTCCAACTATTTTCTACGGTAATCTTAACTGTAGGTATCATTGTAACTTTAGCAAATAACAACTTTACAACCACAATTGTATTCAACTTAACGACTGTCAAATAGTCAACCTAATAGTAAGCTAAATGGTTATTTTAACCGTTTCCCTCAATTGCTGGAACCGTATTTTTTATTTAAGTTTTTGATTCGGTCTCCGAATTGAAAAAATTTTCCATATAGAAAATCTATTCGGTTCAATTTCGACATCATTCATCTGTAATCTATTCAGGCACTTTCAAACTCATATCATTCTAATAGCATTTGCTCCTCAGATTACGAATCCGGAAACAAAAATTCTTCAACATCAGCCCAAGTTTATTCAAATAGAATATTTTCACAAATAATAATAAATTGTTTAAAATGGAAAATTTCAGAAAATGCGCAAATTTCTAAAATTATTCTAAGAAAATATAATTATAAATAATAATAATACATTGTTTACAATTTTTTTGTAATTTTAATTTATTATTTCCTCGCTCTAAGTGAAAAATTGAAAAGTTCGGAGCAAACCGCGAGTTTCTCATTCTATTCTGAGAGTAAAATGCTATAAATAATAATAAATTGTTTAAAAAATATATTTGACGAAGTGTCTACTCGTCCTGAAATTAGGGATGAGTAGTAAAATATTGTTCATAAGTTTAGCCAGACGTCCCGAAATATCGTGACGAACAGACCCAGCCTTTCATTTAAACGTCTAATTATCTATAGAGGACAACATTTTTTATGTATTGGAAACAATTTGAACTAAAATAAACCGCAAAAACTAATAATTAGCGCCAAATACTCGCAAAACCCAATTTTTCACTCATTAATTTGTTATTCATATTTGATTGCTTATTGTCGACTTGATACATCTAATATTGACGATTCGGAATCAAATTTACAAATAATAATCAAAAATATGAATTTAATTTTTGGTGGATTCGAAAAAGTTTGGGGGAGTGGGGGATAAGCATGAAAATTCGAAGAAGAAAAAAATGTGGACCACCCTAGTAGACAACCTCTAATTACACTATTTCCAAATTCATTAATTTATTTATAGGTGGGTGCCAAAGAGTTGACCATTTTCAGTCCCAGTCATTTTCCACATTTCCTTCGATCAATAAATGTTTTCTAAAAATATCTCAGTAAAGTACTCATATAAAACCACAATTTGGTAAAGTTTCAAAATGTTAGATGACTTTTTCTAAAAATGGTAAATAAAAAAGTACGCAAAATTTCCTGTCGTCCCCGTGGCCCAAGCTACATATTTAATATAAAAAATTGCTACATGATGATAAAAACATTTTTTAAATATTTGAAATTCACAGATTATTAAGTTGATAAAGAGATGAATCAAGAAGGAGGTTCAATATTTCAGAGTGAAGGATTTCAAAAGGCCGTGGCTAGTCGTCCAGCTGTTTAGGTCGTTTAGGAGGAATAGCGAAAATCTTGCAAACTTGATTGGTGGAGCTGGAAAAGGGGGACGGGTTCTGTCCGCCCAGCCTGGGATATTTGTCGGAAAAGGTGTATAACTATAGACTAGGGTGGTCCTTATTAATTTTTTTTTTTAATTCGTTCGCTCCCACTGCCGAAATTCATTCGTATGCCCAAAAAAAGAAAGTACACCAAATTTCAGCGAAATCTGTTAAAATTTACCCACCAGCTTGCCTTGGAATTTCCCATTGAGAAATCAAGCAAAAACGAAAAATCATAACTTTTTCAATTTCCATTGGAATCATTCTTTCTCCGTGGACAAAAATTTGAATTGGATGCTTAAAATATCTTCATAGTCGAAAACAGCAAATTTGGAAAAATCACAAAATGGCGGCTATTTAAGTAGACCCACAAAAGCTCTTTCTCAAAGTTATTAGCAAAGGTTGACCAAAAATTGTGGAAAAGTATTTAACAAATTATTCTCAAGTGAACGTAAGATGTAATACTTTTAAACTTCGGGAAAACAAAATATTTAGCTTCAAAAATTACTTATTAAATTTGAAAAGACAAAATGGCGGCCAATTAAAAAAGTTTTCCAACTCGCTTTTACATTTTTCAACGAAATACTTTGAAACGTCGTAAAAAAAACTGTTTGGCTTCAGAAACTATTTAATAATTTTTAAAATCCAAAATATTGAAAAAATCTAAAATGGCGGCCAATAAATTATGCCAATAAAAATGCAAAATACAAGAAGAACGTAGAACTTATACATTCAAATGAAAAAAATATTATTTATGCAGTGTCTTGAATATTATTATTAATAATAATATTGCCTCAAAAACAAAAGATACTCGCAAAAAACACTCACCTCTGTTTCATTTAGTAAAACTTTCAAATATTCATATAATTTAATTTAATAATCAAATAATAAAACATTAAAATCCCTTGAAATTTAATTTTCTGCCATTTTTTATTTTCTCAAACTTTTTGAATACTCGAATTTTTGTATAGTTTCTGAATTAGCATTTCTTATTCTTCTGAAAAGTTTAAAAGTATCTGGTTGAAAACTGTAGTAATATCCTTCTTTTTTTAATTATTAATTGGTCACAATTTTATTTTTTAATATTTTCGATTGTTAAAATTATCAAGTAGGTTCTGAAGCCAAATAGTTTGTTTTTACGAAGTTTTAATGTATTGCGTTGAAAACTATGGGTAAAAGTAATTTTTTGAGTTTTAAATTAACCGCCATTTTTTCATTTTCAAAAATTTTAAGTTTTTGACTATGAAGATATTTTAGGCATCACACTATTTTAGGCTTCAATTTATATTTTAGCCAGGCTTTAGTTGGGGCCTGATTAGGACAAAAGGACCAGTGCCCGATCAGAATTAGGGAAAACTAGCAGGGGCCCTTCCAAATCCTAATAGCAATTTCTACATGGGTGCGGAGGGTATACTTCCGAAAAGGTCAACCAAGAATATTGACTTGATACTTCGCCTAGTAATTTCTTTAGAATCTTAGTTAAAAGTTCCAGAAGGATTTTTGGTGCAGGTTAATAAAAATTAAGTTATCAACAATTTTTGTTGAAAAAAAATCATTTTTTTTCAAAAATCTCCAAAAATATTGATTCAAGATAAAAACGTTGTACATAAAAGTTGCAGAACTCATCGAAACACCCGTTCTTGTTTCTATACACTTTTTCCCAAAAATTAATATTTTTTAAGAAAAATGACTAAAATGAATTTTCTGATTTTCCTTTAAAAAATGTATAAATTTGGTAAAATATTAATTACATAATTTTAAAGGGTGCATAATGAAAATTAATTATTATTTTACATAATTTAATACATTTTTTAACGAAGTGTCTCGCCGGCCCGAAATTCGAGATGAGTAGTTGAATATTTTTCATCAGTTTAGTTAGTCTTTCCGAATTTTTAGGACTACTAGTCCTAAGATAGTCCGTCCCCTTTTCCAAATACCCTAATTTTTTGGGAGGACGAGAAACAGCCTTTTTTTAATCTGAAAAATAATTTTTGGCATCTTTATACACAACATTTTTATCTCCGAACAATGTTTTTCGAAATAAAAAAAACTACTTGTTTTAAAAATTGAAAAATGTTAATAATTTAATTTCTATTCACCTCTGCCAAAAATCCTTTTGGAACTTTAACTAGGTAAGAATAGAAACCTTTTCAAAAGTATACCCCTTACGAAGCTTTTGTATAGGTCCAAATCAATTAACAGCATTTATTTCAAACGATAATAAATAATTATCACTTTTTTCCATAGTATTTTGTATAAAATGAGAGGATATTTTGAAACGCTGAAACTAAAAACAAATAAATCGTAAAAACACTCAATTTCCCCATGTTTTAAAATATTTTTTGCCTATTCTGTATCTATTTTTAAATGTTTTTTGATATTTTTATTTATTTTCATGGCCGAGTGGCACGTCATCCAGCCTGTAGGTAGGATCTATTTCTGTGTAAATTTTATACCGATCACAGATACATTCCTTGATTTCTTACCTACGGAACTGTCACTCACCGATCGATTTGCATACTTGTAGCTTAATTTTATATTTTCATACTCATTCGGGTCAGAATTCATTTAAAAATAATATTTTGATCAGTTTGGGAAGTTTTTTTCTCGAAAATCCCAATGTCTAAAATGCTGAACTTCCTGGCAATCACCCTAATATATTTAAAAATGCATAACAACAAATTATTAAATATTTATTGTTTAAAAATTTTTGAAAGGATTTAAACTGATATAGTAAATAAAACATTAAAGAATATCGGTTGTTGAATTTATTCTCAGAAAGAAGGAAAATCCTTTTTTTATTTATACGCACTATTTTAAAGTTATGACAAAATAAATTACATTTAACAATCGTCGGAAAAGATGTTGGCAGAGATTTTGTAGAACTTCAAAGCCTTTAAAAAATAAGATACATATAATAAATAAAGTATATTTTTTT
>CAKNWT010271536.1:1634-16962 GCA_932066315.1 Andricus coriarius
GAGAGAGAGAGAGAGAAAGAGCTTTAGTTTTTAAAACAATTACATAGCGAGTTATTTAGGTTATAATTAAATGATGAAATTATATGTAACCTGTAACTAGTAATTAGGTTAATTAGGTACCTGGAGTAATAAGGTAAGGAGGACCGGACGTCCTACATTAATCTCCGGAATCAGAGTCACTTTTGTCGGAAAAACATCCGGTAGGGAATAACACTACCATCCACTCCGACGACTCCACGTTCGCACCAGATTGACGTCTCCTTCACGCACCCACGGTCACTTAGTTATCACAGAGCCCATGGGGATGTCGAACAAACACTGCCTATTAATCCAAGTCTCAACGAATGGTAAAGTGGTTGGTAGCCATGCCAGGCTCGATACTTTTCAAAACACGGAGGCAGCCATCACACGGGCCGGCGTTCCACATACAATAGCTACGGACCGAATTACATCGACCAGAGTCCCAGAGATATAGCTTGAGAGGGCAGCACTGACTGGGCCGAGAATTGTGGCGCGCGAAGGAAGGGATTGGCGAGGAGAAGACGCTGGAAAGCTCAGTTTCGTGTCAGCCATCGGTAAGTAAAGAGTTTGGAGAGACGTAGCCACCGATTTTTACTTGGACGAGTCCATTTGATTCTGCCGGATTGGCATCAAGAATATAAAAGGACTCTGCGATTCCGGGACTAAGGTAGGCGTTGTCACTTTCCTTTACTCTAGGTGTGCTATTTTGTTCTCGAGTTCGGGATGTTTCGAGTGTGTTGCCTTTTGTTGTAGTATGGGAAATGAGAGTTTAAATTCTGGGTTAAATGTTAACCACCATTAGTAATTTTAGAAGATAAAGTAGGTCAAAACGTTCAGGCTGACGCCATTTTGAATATGGTGTCCTCTTTATGCTAAGCTAAAATTTTCGTTAGGTTAAGCTAATATTTTGTGATACATAATTTTGTCGTAATGAAACGTTAATATCGTTTCCCATTATTGAACCAGGAGTTTTCTCAAGATATTAATCATGGTTTGGATTTAAATACTTTTTTTTGTGTTACTGAATTCACATCTCAACTTGATTATATTTACCACTGTAATGTAACTTCATAGATTTATTATATCTTTCTTTTTTTAACTAAATTTTAGGAGTGCTTTTTTTCGCCCCCACGAAATCCCTCTCCCTGAGCTAGGGACTTATTATAAGAGTTTATTTATTGTACAAATTTTTTTTTTTTGAGTGGAACAATTTTGGGAGTGACGCCGAAGAGGTGTCTGGCGCCTAACCAATACAGAACTATTTTTCTGTTCCTACGTTGCTGCTGCCGTTTTGTGGCGGTGCTCCCAGCTTATGTCCCATAAGACTGGGAAAGTTGTTACAAAATTTTCACCCAACGTGGGGCCACAAAAGCTACAAATGGGACAACATTTTTTGTAGAAAATTTAAATTTTTGTTGAATTTAGATTCTCGAAATTAGAGACCAAACCATGATTAACTCGGCCATTTTGATTTTACTCTACTTTAGAACTGGATATTTCCAGATTCTTCAAATGTGCTAAGTATGTTTACCAATTGAATATAATATATTAGGCACCTTGAAGAGCTGATTGTTGTTGGTTCCATTTATTAAACCCAGTAAACATTGGAAAATACCCAGTGATTTTATTGAAATATTTTGTGATTTATCTTATGTATTTATATGTGACATGTGGTTAGGAATATATGGTATTTCAGGTATTCGTACGGAATTTTCGGTATTTCGGGAGCGAGTTCGGGAATTATTTTCTTATTATCGGAGACAGTTCGAAAATATTATCTCAGGAATAATTCAGGCTATTGGTACGGAATTTTTAGGAATTGCTTTAAATTCCTAACTTTACTAGAACTTCTTCGAATTTAATGGAATCTTGGGATTTGTTTGAGAATTTCTCTTTGGAATTTCGTGAGCATCGTCGGAATTCGGTCTGGTAGTACGGAATTGTTCGGAATTTTGAAATTTAAGAATTTCCGTGAGATTTTTGCGACTTTGATAGGATTTTCGCGATTTCAGAATTAGAATAGGGATTTTCAGCTTTCAAAATTTCAAAATGGAGAACTCTACCATTAAAGTAGATAGGTTGTGGGCGGAAACAACAGACTCAATTATAAATTGGGCAAGTTCGCTGACTAAGTAGGAACTGCGGGAAACGTTGGGGTATCTCGACCTATCCACTGATGGAGATGACATGGCCATGAGGTGGCGCCTGGTAAGGTTCTACCAACATTGCCGTCACATGCATCAGTCATGGAAAGAGAGTGGGGAACGAGACTTGACAGCCGATATCAAAAGGCTTCACGTTTCGCGTACCGATAGAAATTTAGTCACACCAACGACTCAGCGATCCTATGACGACGTCGCGCGTACAGCCAGCGGGCTTTTCAACAGAGTACACCACGTTTGCAGTTACAGAACCCTTGTTCACACCAGCAACGACTGTTGGCAGCGTAACTTTCGCGCGTAGCTTAACGAACGTGGTCACGTTCTCCCCGCTTACACACACCGCACCCTTGTACATACCCGAGAGTCGTTCGACTATGATCCCTACAGCCTTTCCGGAAGTAATTCAGTCAACTGAAATCAGGATGACTCCGTTCACAGTTGATCGTGCTTCAACAAGTGGCCTTGAGAAAGACTTGCCTTCGGTGAGCTTCACAAACTTTTCGAGACGTCGAGAGGAGGAAACTCATTCGAATGCAAGTTGTGTCACGGCCACTTAACCAAATACTAATCCATTTTTGGATTTTTTTGTGCCGAATGATGATCCCTTTTGCACGGATAATATTCCCTACAGACATCTGGAAGACTGAACAGGAATCCAGATGTCCTCTCCTTACCCAGTAAGCGGATTGCCGACAGGTATAGGTCAGAAAAGTAGGGATGATATTCATTCAGTTGTGCGAAAATGGAATATCAGCTACAACAGGAAGCGCGATAGCAGTGCGGAGGAATTCTTGACCCAGATCGAGGAATGTAGGAAGGGCAGTTCGTTATTAGATGAGGATCTGTTTAGAGCGCTCCCGTTTTTATTAAAACCGCCCGCTCAGCATTGGTATAGGTTTAAACGGGAAAAATGGGAGACATGGCGACAATTCACCATCGCATTCAGGCATAGGTACGGAGGGTTAAATTTTCAGATGCGAGTTAGGGACGAAGGGTGCAAGAGGACACAGGGTCCAAATGAACCTATTGCAGATTATCTGCTGAACATTCGCCTGATTTTTCAACATTATGATCCTCCGATGACGGAAAGCGAACAATTGCAGATGGCAATAAATAATTTACATCCGAAATATTTAGAAGCCCTTCCTAAAACGGAGTATCATTCTTTTAAGGAATTAGAAGATGCAGTCGAAAGGTTCGAGGCGTCTAAGATGATATGCAAAGCATATCTACCCCCTCCACCTACGCAAGATAGCGTGATACCCGAATTTGCCTACTGTAATAATGCCGGAAAATCCGAAGGGGTAGCTGCCACAGAAAATGAGCCTACAAGCTCGGACAAACCGAACAATGGAGCGGGTGGAACTAATAAAAATAATAATAAAAAGCGAGGCAGTAGAGGCCGAGAAAAATCCAACGATAATAAGAATGAAAATCGATTCATTAACCCACCGAATAATCCTAATTCAAACAGCACTTTGAAAAATGCGTGTGCTATACTAAGCCCTCCAGAAGTACATACTTCTACGGTACCACATGTATTTGGTACACCTCCTGCATTTGGCGCTTATCCACCATACGTAAATTACGGCTTTTATCCCGACTTTCCTCAGGCACAAATGATGCCCGCTAATTTTTGTTATCCTCCATTGGGTACCCACGCTGTTGAAGCGTCGAATTTATCGGCTGCTGCGGTTGCCCCAAATGAGAGAAGTGCGAATCCTCAAGCGCCAGCCCCCTTAGTGTGCACTACCGCTGGTGGCACTTCAAGAGGGGAACGCGGCTGCTGTTGGAATTGCAATGAGCAAGGACACCTTTTTCGTGCCTGCTCCAAACCTAAAAAGGTTTTCTGCCACAGCTGTGGCCAACCCGGCCAAATTTCTACGAACTGTAGCGGATGTTCGGGACCCAGGTTGGAAACGTACAGGGGTGAGTGACTCTAGGGTCCGATCACTCCCCCCTTTCATTGTTAAGGCCCCTCAGATTTCGTTAGATCAAGTAAATACAGTACTTGATGAGCGGCGCTTGTTTATTACTGTTAGTGTCGATGGTCGGTCACTACACGGACTCTTTGAGCCAGGCTCGTGCTGCACCTATATAGGTAAGCCGGCCTTTGGAAAATTTTCGAGTTTGCTTGAGAAATTAGCAGATCAACCACGTCCGGGTATCATGTATCCTAACGGAGTGATCGTAGAAACTGCCGGACAAGCCATTTTACCTCTTAAGTTTTTAGGTTTAAGCAAATTTTCGCAGATCCGTTTCGCACCTACGTTTGATGGCGAAGTTTTATTTGGTCATGATTTTGCGGAATTGTTCGATTTTGATGTTAGATTTAAGCCTCGTATTTGGAGAATAGGAAATGGTATTTGGCGAACGCATCAAGAACAGGAAATATCTTCTAGAATGAATATACCGTCGGAAATATCGTATAACCGTGTGGAGGCTGCTAATAATTCTTGGTCAAACGAAGATGTACAGGCCTGTGTAGGCATAAAGGAATTAAAGCCTTCGGAGGCTAAGTTCTTAGAGGATTTTCTCAGAAGAAAAATTCTTCCTATGTCAGCCAAGCTTCCTGCCACCCACATGGTGGAACAACATATTGATATTCAAGGACATGCTCCTATCAGACAAGCTTATCGGCGCCTTTCTCCTAGGGTTGAAGAATCATTAAGAGAATCGGCGCAAAAGCTTGAAGCTGAGGGAATAATAAGTCCCAGTAAGAGCGAATGGTGTAACCCAGTGGTAATGATCAGGAAGCCTGACGGAGATTATAGGCTTTGTATTGACTTCAGAAAATTAAATGAGGTAGCTAAGAAAGATGCTTACCCAATGAGAAATATTAGCACAATTTTAGACAAGCTCTCATCCGCACGATATATCTCAAAGATTGACCTTAGTCAGGCATTCCATCAGATTCCTCTCTCCGCTGAATGTAAGGAATTCACTGCTTTCCCAGTATCAGGCTGGGGGCTCTATCATTACAATCGGATGCCATTCGGGTTATCGGGAGCTCCAGCGACGTTTCAGCGATTGCTGGATCGACTGATAACACCGGAATTTGAGCCCCATGCATTTGCGTACATGGACGACATTATTGTAGTCAGTGAAACCTTTGAGGAGCACATGTGTTGGTTGGAGAAAGTCTTAGATGTGATCCTCAATGCCGGACTTACGGTCAATCCCGATAAAAGCGAATTAGATTGTAGTCAAGTACGATATCTCGGATATTTGGTGGCTAAGACGGGAATGCACCCTGACTCGGAAAAGGTCGAGCCAATAACATCCTATCCGGCTCCTACTACTGTGCGCAAACTTAGACGATTTCTGGGTATGGTACGTGGTATAGGCGATTCATAAAGGATTTCGCTCAGAGGGCAGAACCACTCAATCGGTTATTAAAGAAAAATCGAAGGTTCGAGTGGGGTGAAGACCAAGAAAAGGCCTTCCAAGAGCTGAAATCCGCATTAATCTCCGCTCCCACGTTATCTAGACCAGATTTCAGTTTGCCGTTTTGTTTACAAACGGACGCAAGTAGTACGGGTCTGGAAGCCGTCCTCACGCAAATCCAAGATGGCGTGGAACACGTCATAGCCTTTGCTAGTCGATCCATGCAAGGCGCCGAGAAAAACTACACCGTTACGGAGCAGGAATGCTTAGCGGTGGTATGGGCGGTCGAAAAGTTTAGACCTTATTTGGAGGGCTATCACTTCGTAGTGATTACGGATCACAGCAGTCTCCGATGGCTCCATCACTTAAGAGATCCTACTGGGAGGTTAGGTAGATGGGCCCTTAAGCTGTTACAATACGATTTCGAGATTAAACACAGAAAAGGTGCCTTTCACCATGTGCCAGGTGCGCTCTCGCGCATGTTTGAGCCGGACTCTGAAGGGGTGTGTGCCATCGGCGAGACTGAGGATCTTTGGTATATCCTAAGAACGAAATTAGTCCAAGAAATGCCATATCAATTTCCGGATTGGAAATTAGAGGGAAACCGTTTGTATTGTCACCGCCCAGACCACCTTAGCGATCCATTGTTACCCGACCTAGAAGCGTGGAAGCAGGTTTTGCCTTTGGAGCTTCGTGACGGGGCAATGAGTGAAGCTCATGATACTACTACGTCTGGACACTTATGCGTGGATAAGAGCTTCCAACGTCTTTCGCTGCTTTACTATTGGCCTGGCATGTTTAATGACGTGGCAAAATATGTCAGAACATGTCAAACTTGTCAAAAGATGAATGTAGACCAGGCTGGTCCTGTGGGTCTGATGGGTAAGAGAGTGATTGAGCAGCCTTGGTCGGTAGTAGCGGCCGATATAATGGGTCCGCCGCCACCTAGCCTTTCTGGTTACCAGTATATCTTGGTTTTCCAAGATATGTTTACTAAATGGATCGAAGTCATGGCTCTTCGTAAGGCCAATGGCTCCAGTGTCCAGAAGGCATTTGAGGAAACAGTTATTTTTAGATGGGAACTCCTGAAGTATTGTTCACGGATAATGGCACAGAGTTTGTGAACAAATTGATTTCTAAGGCCGCGTCGGAATTAGGAATTAGGCACTCGACTACCCCACCGTATCATGCTCAAGCTAATCCGGTTGAGAGGGTTAATCTTGTGCTTAAAACCATGATATCATCCTTCGTAGAAGGTGACCATCGTAATTGGGATAAACATCTTCCCGATTTCAGTTTTGCGTATAACACGGCCGTGCATAGTTCCACTCGTGTGTCGCCAGCGCTCTTAAACTATGGTAGAGAGCCTAGACTGGCAAAAACGTTGTGGAGACAGGAAGAGGGAGCCCCAGACATAGTCCCATTAGCTGTAGAGGAATGGGAGGATAGAATTAAGCGATTACCGGCCCTCAGAGACCTAGTCGCACATCACTTGGATAAAACATCTGACCGTCAGGCGAAGTATTATAATCGCCGTAGACGAGATATTCGCTACCAAATAGGTGATATAGTGTGGCGTAGGACTCATATTCTGTCGTCGGCCGTAGATTATGTTGCGAAAAAGTTGTCGCCGAAATATGCAGGTCCGTTTAGGGTTATCAAAGTAATATCACCTGTAGTTTACGAAATCCAAGATGAAGCCGGTATAATTGAAAAGGCTCACATCAAAGATTTAAAACACTATTGGTCGATTAATCCGAACCTGGTTAACGAAGGTCCTTTTTCGCAGAGTGAGGATGAGGAAGAAGATTCTCAAGTATCGCCCGGAGACGGTACAGGAGCTTCGAAGGCGTCGGGGCCAATCCTGTCGTTTATACTTCCGGAGACCCCGCACCACCAACCAAGCCCGGTTGCTTCGCACAGGGTACGAGCCGATCGACAGGACGAATCGGTTCCCATCCTTCCCAGTGGTACCGCAGAGCCGCCGTTACCGGCCAGTGACGGTGCCAGACCTGGAAGAGGCCAGAAGACCAAACGAGGAAGACCAAGGAAATCCGGAACCGGAGGTTCTGCCGGGACGGGATGTTCAGCCGGAGCCGGTGATCGACCCGGAGCCGGAGGTTCAGCCGGAGCGGGAAGCTCTACCACAGCCGGTGGTTCATCCGGAACCGGTGGTCCGACCGGAATTAGAGGTTCCGCGGGGACGGGAGGACCAAGGAGAGCCGGAAGTCCAGCGGGAGCCGGAGGTGGCTCGGGAGGAGAGCCTCCTCCAAGCCGCAAGAGGGGAGGGCCTTGGCGTCCCTATCGCGCAACTTGTCCGCCGCCGTGGTCCCGGAAGACCCCGGAAGCTTCAAAGGAGCAATACCGAAGGCTCCGTCCCACCCAAAGCCAAAAGGACGGAGGAGGAGGGGCCCCGCCGAAGCGGGCGACTTAGAAGAAAATAAGGCACCCTCCAAATCTTTCCCCATCTCGAAGCCGAAGGTGGAGATCGGAGTCTCTCGGTGGGAATTGGAGGACGGAGGCGATACGGAGGGGCGCGATCAGGGAGGTCGAGTCATCGAGGAGAGGTCCCCCTATCCTTTTCCCTTGTGGGATTACGAGATGCCTTCCCCCCTAGCGAACATCGATGCGCAGGTCTCTGCCCTGCTCGGGTTACCTCCGCCTCACATGCGGGAATCGGTCTTGCCAACGGAACGTCTCGGCATGTCATCCGCCGGGAATGAAGAGAGGATGGAATTGAGAGGGCCCCCTCCCCCGAGGCGTACCGGCTTTCTTCAAGCTTCGGCTTTATCGGGGTTGCCCCAAGCCCCTATGCAGGCGCCGGCCTCGCGAGAGAGGACCCTCTCAATACCGTTAACCGGACCTGGCTCGTTTCACAACCCACCCCCTGCCTTTGCTACGACATCGCAAGGAAATCAAAGGCCAGCCCGGGGGTGTTTTTAGAACCAGCAGCCCGAGCTCTGCTCTCCCGCTGTCCACCGAATGTTGAGGAGAGAGCTCTGTCAGCCATTAATGCCTCCGCCAGACCACAAGTGCTGGAATTGTCACCGGGGAGGGCATGACTACAACCATTGCGCGTTTCAGAAGGGACTTTTCTGTTTTTATTGCGGAAAGCCTGGAGTCAGGATTAACCAATGCCCAAGGTGTGCGCGAGGATGGCGGTTGGGAGGAGGGAGCCCCTATTCCCGAAATGAACAGGAAGCCTTCTGAAACCATCACGTTTCAGCACGTTTGGATGCGGATCATCCTATCATCCAGACCTTGGCGGATGCCATCCTGAGACGTCTTTAGTTTTTCATAGATTCCTTTTCTGTCGGGGGCGAGCAATTAGTTCTAAGCAGTTTTTGTGCCATTAGTTAGTTTTGAGCAATTTTTGTGCGATCAATTAGTTTTAAGCAGTTTTTGTGTTGCCCTTCAGGCCTTAAGTAGGCATAAGCCATTTTCGTATGAGTCTATAGTAGCTTTTAGGGCCATAGTTAGTTTAAGCTTTTTAGTGTAGCTCTAGAGTGTACAGTTAGTTGTAACTTCAAACTTTTCTTTTCTTTTGCGTTAGCTGCCTGATTGCAGCATTAAGATCGAACATTGTACGTTCAAAAATTTCGAATTTCTTTAATTTGAGTCGGAAAACTCACTAGATAGGACTACAGTCTAATATCAAACACTAGATTATTACTGACTTAAAATCGGCTATGACCGAAGTCAAAGAGTTATATTAGTTCAGAAGAACTAGAATAACTAAACTCAAGAGTATATAAAAGAACAACAATGAGTATCTGTAAGGGATATCCTCAATCTGACAAATAGCAGATCAATTATTATCAGATTTCTTTTCTTTATCACAAGTCACCTGGAATTTTCAGGTTTTTTTTCCAAAGCTTTATTTCACCTAGTTTGTTTCTTGATTTCTTTTTTATTATTTTTTTTAGGATTATTACTCGAGTAACCTTAATTGACACTAAATCATAATCGGTTACCAGAACGCTCAACACAATTATACTCTTGAACTTAATGAACAATCTGGAGATCGGATTTGTGACGCCTGCTGGTCTTGGGACCCACGGGTCAGTCTGGGAGGGGGTTTTGTAACGTGGTGGCCAACCACCCGTTATGGATCCTTCCCCAGCTTTTGTAAATATAAATTAAAAGATCGCGATTACTCCCATGGCCGGCACAAGCTCAAACTAGAAATTTAAGTTAGAGATAATATTCTATTAAAACATTGGGTGTGAGGAATGAGAGAGAGAGAAAGAGCTTTAGTTTTGAAAACAATTTCATAGCGAGTTATTTAGGTTAGAATTAAATGATGAAATTGTATGTAACCTGTCACTAGTAATTAGGTTAATTAGGTACCTGGAGTAATAAGGTAAGGAGGACCGGACGTCCTACATTAATTTCCGGAATCAGAGTCACTTTTGTCGGAAAAACATCCGGTAGGGAATAACACTACCATCCACTCCGACGACTCCACGTTCGCACCAGGTTGACGTCCCCTTCACGCACCCACGGTCACTTAGTTATCACAGAGCGCATGGGGATGTCGAACAAACACTGCCTATTAATCCAAGTCTCAACAATTGGTAGAGTGGTTGGTAGCCATGCCAGGCTCGATACTTTTCAAAACACGGAGGCAGCCATCACACCGGCCGGCGTTCCACATACAATAACTGCGGACCGAATTACATCGACCAGAGTCCCAGAGATATAGCTTGAGAGGGCAGCACTGACTGGGCCGAGAATTGTGGCGCGCGAAGGAAGGGATTGGCGAGGAGAAGACGCTGGAAAGCTCAGTTTCGTGTCGGCCATCGGCAAGTAAAGAGTTTGGAGAGACGTAGCCACCGATTTTTACTTGGACGAGTCCATTTGATTCTGCCGGATTGGCATCAAGAATATGAAAGGAATCTGCGATTCCGGGACTAAGGTAGGCGTTGTCACTTTCCTTTACGCTAGGTGTGCTATTTTATTTTTGAGTTCGGGATGTTTCGAGTGTGTTGCCTCTTGTTGTAGTATGGGAAGTGAGAGTTTAAATTCTGGGTTAAATGTTAACAACCATTAGTAATTTTAGAAGATGAAATAGGTCAAAATGTTCAGGCTGACGCCATTTTGAATATGGTGTCCTCTTTATGCTAAGCTAAAATTTTCGTTAGGTTAAGCTAATATTTTGTGATACATAATTTTGTCGTAATGAAACGTTAATATCGTTTCCCATTATTGAACCAAGAGTTTTCTCAAGATGTTAATCATGGTTTGGATTTAAATACTTTTTTTTGTAACACCCACCTCAAAAGTTCACCTTTTCATCCTTCTAAATGGTGTCTAAAGGATCTTATTTGAGCAGACTGTGCGCGAAACAATTTTCGCGCATGCGCAGTTTGAAGATGGCTTACTTTAGGCACTGATGAAAAAGCTGCGCATGCGCACTTTCGAAATGAGGTACTTTAGGCACTGGTACAGGTAAACCATTTAAAATGTTTTGAAATATTTTTGGGGCGACTGAAAAATCCCGAATAATAAAATTCCCGAATAATAAAATTCCCAACACTGTAAACTTCCCGAAATTATAAATTGCCGAAATCTGAAAATTCGGAATTTGAAAAGTCCCGAATAATAACATTCTGGACAGTTTATACATACAATATTACCGAATTTGAAAATTTCCGAATAATGAAATTTCAGATAAAATATTGTCGAAATATAAAACATACAAATTAGAAAATTCGCGAATTCAAGCAGTTCAGAAAATATTTTTTAATAAATACTATTTATTTATTAAAAATAAAATAATCAAATATTTTTATCATAGAAAATTTTTTTAATGTTCATTTTTTTAAAAATTATTGTTTGAATTTAAAATAACAATGATTGAATAAGAATGTTATAAAAAAAATAAATTTAAACATACGTGCGCTTCGAACAAAACAAGCTTTGCAGGATTCAATCCAGCACTGATTTATCTCGAAATTACTTTTTTTTTTAAATTAATAATTTGATTTTTTTAACGTTTTTTGTAATTAAAAAAATACAATTCACATGTTTAAATAAAAATTTGTATCCAAAACTATATTTTTTCAATTATTGTTTTTTTACATTCAAACAATAATTTTTTTAAACTTTAAACATTACAAAAGTTTTTTCTTTAATATAAATATTTGATTATTTTATTTTTTCACTATTTGTTAACAAACAATTTTTTTCATTGTTCAAAATCGGGAATTTTCTAGTTGAGATATTTTATAATTCGAATAACTTTCTTTCGGGAATTTTTAAATTCGGTACTACAGTGACGGGAATTTATTTCTTCGGAAGAGGCGACTGAAAAATCCCGAAAAATAAAATTCCCGACACAGTGAAATTCGCGAATTGCAAAGTACCTGAAATTATAAAAGTGCCGAAATATAAAACTCCTGAATTGAATTCACGAATAATGAAATTCCCGAAAGTATATAATATATCCCAATTTTGAAAATTCCCGACAGAAAATTGCCGAATTATGAAATATCCGAACTAGGAAATTCCGGAATTTAAACAATTAAAAAAATTGTTGTTCATTAAGTATTATTTACTTATAACATATACAATAATAAAATACTTTTATCACAGAAATTTTTTTAATGTTTAATTTAAAAAAAAAATATTGTTTGAATTTTAAATAACAATAATTTAAAAATATATATATTTCTGGATGAAAAAATTTGTTTGAAAATGTGCATAGCAATTTTTTTTAATACGTAAAGCGTTCTCGAAATTCGAATTTTTAGTTTAAAAAAAAATAATAATAATAAAATAAATTTCGATATAAATCGGTACTGAATTGAATCCGCCAAAGTTTGTTTGAAAAATATTATTAGGTTCGAAGAAAATTAGGGAAAAATTTATTTTTATGTTGAAGCGTACGTGTTTTTTAGTTTATTTTTTTAATACAATTTGTATACAATCATTGTTCTTTTAAATTCAAACAATAATTTTTTTTTAATTTAAATAATAAAAAAATTCTTTGATAAAAATATTTCATTACTGTATTTTTAATAAATAAATAATATTGATAGAAAAACCATTTTTTAATGTTTAAATTCGGAGATTCCGTAATTCAGAAATTTTTTGTTTTGGATATTTTCTGTCTGGAATTTTCCAATTCGGTAATGTTATAAACTGTTCGGGAATTTTATTATTTGGGAATTTTCAATTTTCCAATTCGGGAATTTTATACATCGATAATTTTATAATTTCGGGAGTTTTATTATCAGGAAATTTTACAAATCGGCAATTTAATAAATTCGGAGATTTTATTTTTTGAAATTTTTAAGTCATCCACTCATTCCTTTCGGAATTTTTTCAGTCTTTCCATACTTTTATACCTTCTCTTGAAATGATGTAATTTTTCAAAATGATAAGTCAAAATGTAATGTCGAAATCATCAAAAGTATCTATTTTATTTTAAATTATTTGAGATCTCTTCACATTATTTTTGAAATTTTTTTCGGAACTTTTAAATATCTTTTAAAGTGATTCCCATATTTCTTAAATTTTTTGTAAAATCCTTTAAAAAAATGGCCTCAAAAGCTTCCAGATTTTCTTTGCAATTTTGTAAATCTTTCAAAAGGTTTTGAAATATTTTTAAACATTCTCTTAAAGTTGTGTACTTTTTCGAAACAAAAACTCATTTCAATTCTTCCCGAATTAAAAATTTAAAAAATAGAAAAATGGTAATTGTAACATCCAAAGTTTGAATTTATCACTCTGAAATTTTGATAATTCAGTTTCGAATTCTTTGCTCCTGAAAATTCTTCTGTTTTTTTTTTTAATTTGAAAATTCCAAATTGAATGGGTTAAAAATGGAATATTTTATACTGAAACAATACTTGAATAAGATTTTTAAATTGAATAAAGGTGTTTATTTATGAGTCTATTAATTTGAAATGATTTTTAAATTGAATATTGTTTATGAAGACTCAATCGGAAGTTTACATTTGTGTGATTATTAAGGCTTTAGAATTAAATTAATTCAAATTTTTAAGTTGAAATATGTGAATGATATAATTTTGAACAGATCAGAATCGTCTTGTAAAATCAATTACTGTTAAATTTTTATTACTGGAACTACAGTTCAGTGTTTAAAAGCATGAGTTAATTTATATTGACAGCTGCTCAGTTTTAGAAGTTTTTTTTATTTTCCGGTTATATTAATTTTTATTTTATTAATTTTTCGGTTCTAACTTCCGGGACAATCATTTTATTCATTGAAAGATTCTCTACCAATCTCGTTGGAAATTTTGTATGTTAAGAAATGTATGTAAAAATTATACTACTTTTATTTTTATGACAAATATTTTTCTTTAATAAAATGATTGTAATAAAAGCGTTTCGAAGCGATTTTTTTAAGCTTTCGAGGAATAAAATAAATATTTGTAGGTCAACCAAGGTTAATTTTCTTTACAAAATTTGGCTTACATCTTATTTTTTCCAGTTCTTTTCACTATAGTACACTAATTTAGGTTTGTATCTTTGGGCGAAGAAATCCGTTCTATAGTTTGACAAATATTCTTCATGCATCAATATGTTGTACAGAAAATTATCTTGAGTGACCTTCAATTATTATTTAAAAACGTGAAAAAATCAGATTTCAATGTTTTCTATGAAAAACACAATCCATGAGTGCCAGAACGCAATCAGAAACAATAATAGAGCCAATTTATTCAGAAACAAGCACTTTGAACAAAATTGACCTTGAGCGAACATTAAATATATATTTTTCAATTTTGACCAAAATGAGGTGTTATTTTCTCAGAAAACAAAAATTCGTGGGGGTGCCAAATTATTAAAAAATAAAGAAAACTTAGAAAAGCACCCTATTAAAGAGCTTTTGAAACTAAACATTTGTTCAGTTCTTTCAAGCACTCCTAATTTTCAATAGTCCTACTTTCAAATTTATCTGAAGTTATACGATTTTAGTCGTTCTGAAATAATGATTCAAGTACTAAAATATGTACATTTCTAATCCTGCAACTTTAAACGATTTTAAGTTGTAACTAAATAATTTGATCCGTTTCAATCTAAAATTATGGAACACTTTCAATTAAAAAATTCTTGCTTATTTAAATAGCTTTAAATTTCAAACTATGCAATATACTGTATACTGCAAATGTAAAATGTCTCAACTATTAAGGCTTTAAATATTTTTGAAATTGCAATTAGCCCTTTAAAAAACATCGTAATATAAAAAACACCTTTCTTTGTGAAATTCCGGGTGCATATACATTTTTTATTTTTTGAACTTATACGAAAAAAATATTTAGCAATTTCTTCCGTAAAAGTCTGAGTTTTGTAGGTGTTTTGTAGACTAAATAGCACTTTCTTTTATTATGAAATCACAACCAAAATAAAAAAATTAGATTTTATAACTTTGTTTCTTTATACTTCTTTCTACTCTAAAACCCAGGAATACAAATTGGATATACAGCGAACTATTTAATTTTTAATTTTGGTATTTAATGAGATTATCTTTATAACTTATGATTTCAGAAATTTTCATAGAATACATTTTTTTAAATAAATACTGTAGGAAAAAATCGACAAGATCCAGGTGTCGAAATTATAGTTACAGCAAATTTTCTGTACTTCTAGGGACGACTAAAATATTCCGAAAATAAAATTCCCGACTCTGTAAAACTCCCGAATAATAAAATTCCCGAAAAGTTCATAATATTTTTGAATTTTAAAATTCCCAAATAATAACATTTCCGACATAAAATTACCAAATTATG
>CAKNWT010271568.1:2028-17163 GCA_932066315.1 Andricus coriarius
AAAAGAAAATGTTTTTAAACATTCTTAAAAAAAATCGTTCTTAAGAATACAGTTCTTGTATTAATATTTCGATCACCTTGAACAATTATTGTTTACTATCTTAAATAAGTAATAGTGTCCAGTTAATTATTGCTTGAGCATTTGTGCAATTGTGTATTGTAAGTTCCTAAATCGTTCATTCAAAAATGATTATTTTCTGAATTCACCTCTGTAATTTTTGTTTAAATCCAAACCGTAATTCTATCTAGAAACTAGCTAAAATTTGGACAATCTTTATATATTCAAATTCGTAAAGAACTCCTAGATAAAGCCAAGACTGGGACTAGACAGCAGAAAGATTTGAATCAAACACGTAGCAAAAATAGACAGCGCCAGTGTAGCGCCAGGCTAGTATTGGGTGAATAGACCGGCTTGAGAAAAACTGTACTGGCTTTAGCATGATTCAAGACTGCCACGAAATTTTCTCCACACGGGTACTCGCGTGCTAAAAATATGCCAAGGCACTTGCGAAATGCATGCAGAAAGCTGTCATCCTTGGGTCGCTTGGTGTCCTCAAAACACACGAGGGTTTCGCCGGCCTGTCGTTGTGATTTCATCGTGTCCTGTGACCACCATTCTCACGGTTGTGAGACGTGGCCATGAGTGTGATTTACCGCGGTTCTACTGGAAGCGGGTGTCGTTTTTAGATGGCAGTTGCTCCCAGTGAGACACTGCGGTGGTTGCTTAGCCTTATTTTTTAATTATATACATATATAATACATATATATATTGCCACATAATGACACACACTGCTTTTTGCGCTCAAGAACTTAGTGATGATAATCGCATTCCTTTTTTCGGCAGGTCAGAGTTTAAATAAAAATTAGGTCACAAGATGATGAAACTAATTCAGTTTAAAAAATACAAAAATAGTTCTAAGTTTTAAAATTCTCAATAATTTCAGAAACGGAAGAAATTGTTAAATGAAGCTCCATCGACAAAAACCTGAAAATAAAAAAAACCTATACATAATTTTCAGGCAGGGAATATAAATTACATCGTATATCATTTCCATAAATTATGAAATGAAGAGCCTCACAAGTAGCCTGTGCACGGTCGAAACAATGTACACTCCGAAATATGTTTGTTTGACCTTATATCAAAGATAAAATTTGTTTGATTCAAATAAAATTGGTTTGATCCAAAAAAATGGTGTTTGAAATTAATAAATCTTATTTAAATTAAACAAATATATGTTCAACTCAACCAAGTATTTGTTTGACCCTATATCAAACAAAGAGTTTGTTTGATTCAAACATTTTTTTGAGTGTGAGTGCCAAATCCTAAAAATTGCACTTTCTGTGTATTGAATTCGTTTTACAGTTTCAATTTTGTTTTTGAATCTTAAAATATTTTACTAAAAAGCAATAAAATACTGAATATTACTGTGTGCAAGTATAATTTATGTTTAATGAAAGCTAAAAACGTTTAATAAAATTTATATACCAAATGATTACTTTTGTAAAGAAAATAAATTCCATGAAAATTGGGTCAAAGAATAAAAGTCTAAAAGTACACTCGAATTGCAAAAAATGTTGATTATTATTTTTCATTTTGGAAAACGTTGTGGAAATAGGATTCAGGAAAGAGGTTTGAGATTTTGTGAATGATAATGAAATACATAGATGATAAGTTCTACAATTTCAGGGTAACTGGAAGGGGGGAAGGTTGTGACTAATTTACCACCACTTAATTAAAAATATATTTGGTCAGCTAACTGTGTCATATAAAAGGCAAATCAAAAGTTTTTTAAAATTAAAATTTACTACTTGTTACGTGTGGATTATTTCCACGACTACAGGGATAAGGGAAGCTTGGAAGGGGGAGGAGGCGTGACAAATTTACGACTATTAGAGCTAAACGTACACAAGAAGTCTAATATAAGGCCGACTGATTTAGTTCTTCCTAGAACTGCTGGCTCACGCAGTTTCTCAGCGCACAGACAGTGTCAACAATGCGTTGCCACCATTAGCCGAGCAATAAAAGCGTGCAGTACGGGGGAACAGTAAGCGGAAGCGACAAAAGCGGGAGAAAAATCCAACAGAAATGGTTCATACCATGGCCCACACAAAGGGGTGGATGGCCTGGCTGCATTCAGAGGGCCCGTGACCGCGGGGGGCCCGCAGCTCACCAGCTACTGTTTTTACAATATGAATGTTTAACTGGTGATATTTCCCTTGAATAATCATGCAAAATTTACGCTTATTCGAGTTAAAAAAGAAGGCTGGGAACGGGGGGGGGGGTTGTGGGCAGGGGGCCCTTGTCGGGATGTGGGGGCCATGGTTCATACAACCCTGACTATTTACGTTTCCAACGACTGATTTAGTGCCGCGGCCAGTGCGAGGCAACCCCCCAAACTGGCCTTA
Source organism: Andricus coriarius (assembly GCA_932066315.1). Classification (NCBI taxonomy): domain Eukaryota; kingdom Metazoa; phylum Arthropoda; class Insecta; order Hymenoptera; family Cynipidae; genus Andricus; species Andricus coriarius. The sequence continues at coordinate 4,434 of CAKNWT010271568.1, forward strand.
TATTGGACTTCTTGTGTATAGAGAATGTCCGTTTTATTCACTTTTCTAAAAAATATTTTTTCCAACTCGAAAAGCAGTCAAATAAATGTGAATATCAAAAAATTTTCTCTTCAAAATATTGGTGAACTATCGCTGAAAATCAGTGATAAATTTTTCAAGATACCAATTAGAGAAATTATATTCGATGCAAGATGCAAGAGGAGATTCACACAAATTCCAGTCACTTATTGAGTGATTAATTACAATAAATTTGTCATTGAATTAAACAAACTTTATTTGAATTTAATCAAATTTTCTTCAATTTAAATGAAATTGATTTGAATTGAACAAAAACTCTATTTAAAATAAGCAAACATTTGTTTAACCCTATAGCAAAGAAATAATATGCTTGAGTATAAAAAAGAATTCATCTGATTTAAAGACACTTTATGTGAATAAAATAACATTTGTTCAAGTCAAACCAAATTTATTTAATTCATATATAAGTTTTCTTTAAATTAAACGAAGTGTATTCAACAACATTTTTTTGTTTGAATCAAACAAACATTTTTCACCGTGAATACTCGAAAGTTGAAAAGAGACAGTACCCATTACTGCAATTATATTTCCTACTGTACAGAATTGTGAAGCTTGACTGAAATTTTAGTCATTTTTCAGTGATTGATGTTAATAAGAAGACAAAAAATAAATTCACTGATTGCCAAAGAATTTTCACTCTTTCAAAGTCGAAATTTTTATGAATGGGAGTTTGGAAAAATTCAAAGCGATTCATCAACGAAACATACGCAGTAGGTGACAAAATAACAATTCAGCCAAATTTATTTAATAAGGAGTGAAAACTGGTACTTAATCTATCCACTTTCGGTTTAACTTGAACGAAAATTCAGAAAATGTATTTTTTCGACAGTTTGGTAGGTTGTTTTTCCAATCAATGATATTTATTCCTGTGTAAACACCAAAAGCTGAACTAACATTTCTAAAACATAAATAGAACTTCCAATCGTACCTTTTTTGTATGATTAGAAAATTTGAATCTCGAAAATAAGTCATCAATATGCAAATAAACATAAAGTTTTCCTTAATAATGATATTAAAATTTATTAAAAATGTTGCACCTCTCTAACAAATTTATGAAAATCATGCAATTGATTTTTATAAGAAACCTTTGTTACCCGTTCACTTCATAATTTACGTTTTGCAACAACAAAAAATTGAAAAAAGAAAGTTTCTACAAAAATAACTTATTTTTAATATTTTTCTCACCTAACTGATCAGCTTCTTCTTTCATGCAAATTCCAACAGCGCAAATATATTCTAAGGAAGCTTAGTCAAAAGTGTCATATTTTAGATTTAAATGGATATTTGAAAATAGGGAAGGGGGGGCATATTTGAAAAAAAATTTATGCAAAGATTTCGATTCTTAAAAACATGAATTATTTAATTGAAGGAAGGAATAATCCTTTCTTGACCTTCAGCAGTTGACGGCAATATAATGTAAATGTAAAGCCAATTATTAGCGAAAATTATAATAATTTTACTCAAAGTGTCTACATGTACCGAAGAAACCCGGATATTCGTACCGAAATTTCGGTGCGAATAGCCCCTTCCCCCAGGAATTCGTACCGAAAAAAATCAGCTATTCCTGTCCGAATTTCGGTCCTTCAACAGCCGAGAAAACCAGTATTAGAATAATAATTTTTTGTCATCAAGTCAAAAGAAAAGCGCGCAGTTGTAAATTTTCCTTAGAATATACTCAAAGAAGACACATTCGAAAAACCCACTCACAACTCACCAAATGAAAATCGTCTTGGAAAAGATAGAAACGGGTAGAAACGTCAGGCGACGGCGATGAGGTTACGTCGGCGAGTGGCGTCGCGGCGCCGTGCGTCGACGTTGTCGCGCGGGCGCGAAAAACAATGGCGTCTCGCCGCTTAAGAATTAAGCCCCGCCCCCTTCAATTTTCACACTATGAGCCTCCAGCGCCTGCGGTCGGCTTTCTAGCGCGCAGGCTTTCTTCTCCGTCCGCGCTACCCTCACTCCGCCACCAGACACGCCCCCCCACGGTCCGCCCAGCCATCCACGTAGGCAATGCGTCTCTTCAGAGAGACACAGGGGTGGGGGCACCCTAGCCAAAATTGTTGCGGGGGATCTTCGCATGAGGGAAGGCAGAATCTGTTGGTCAATCGGGCGCCGCGCACCGCAGCAGCGACGCGTCACTGCACCCCGTTAGTCGCACGTGCTCATCGTTGTTCGACCTGGCTAACCAGGCGAGAAAAAAACACGAGCCGGCACAGAGACCGATACCCAGTAGAGCGTCCTGGTTCAGTGTCGTCGCCTCACGCTCGGCTGGACCGGAAGTCGCCTTTCTGCATTTCCCTCGGGTCCGGACTTCGACCAAATCAGGCACTTTTTGTGCTTCAATTTCCCTTTGAATTTCAACGACGAATGCTTTTCGCGAATCCTCGCGTTGTGATCAGTGATCAGTGATCGGAAAAAGCACTAATTTGCGGCTCATCGGTCCACAATTGACCGCTGGATCGCTTCAAATCCGCGTGCACGGAAGTACTAATATCTGTGTGTGAGGCGCGGGACTCCGACGCGGACAGTGATTTCAGCTGGTGGCAGGATCCGGCCTGACCACGGCCATTCTCGACACGGTACGTAAGTTTTATTAAAAAAAAAAAGTTTTGTGAGTGACAGTGAGTGGCTGGTCTTCAAGATGTTTTCTCTATAGTTTGGAGAAAAACTGTGTTGCGGTCTATTTGAGTATGATCATCCACATCGGCATGGTTTCAAAGAAAAAACGTGGATTCATTCATGATGAAGATTGAAAAGTGAACTGAATTTTGGTTCAAATTGAACCGGGTTCTATAGGCGTATTGAACCAATTAAATTCATTTTCACCTGCACAGAAAAAACAAAGTGTAATTCTTACTCTGATTTCAGAGTAATCTTTACCTGCAACAAAGATTACCTTCACGTGGTAAGATTTACCCACCACACTGCTTATGGTTACCATGTCAAATTTATATTATCTTCTTTTGCTTACATTCAAAAAATTTAACTTTAACCAGTTGCAAATTTACGAGCAACAAAAATTCACTTCTGTTTTTTCTGTGTGATAAAAAAATCGTCAGATGACCCGCAACATAGTCAATTTGACGCATGCAAGAAAAATGAACTTTCATAAGTATGAGACTTGGTTCAAATTTAACTGGGCTTTCGTTCAATTTTAACTCAAATTCGCTTAATTTTACACTCAGAAAATAGATTCTTTGATTAAAATAAAAATTCTTTCAATCCCATAAAAATATTCATTGGCTCCAATTCAAAGGAAAGCTTCTATGATTGAAAGAAATTTATTTTGATTCAACAAAATTTCTTGCGTTCAAAGAAATAGTTTTTTTCCAATAACAATTTTTCAATAATGAAACAAGATTTTCTTTTATTTGAAATTATGTTTGGTAAAAGGAAAAAAGGATATTAAATGGTTTCTTCAATTCAAAACAAATATTTTTCTTAGTGTATGCGAAATATTTGTATCAACTGAAATTCTGTTCAAAATTGGAACTGAGTTGAAAATGACTTGTTCCACGTAATTTTCAACTTAAATACGGTTCACTTGAAAGAAAATCATAATTATTTGTAAAATTTTGTAAAAGTGTCTACAAATAGCAAAAAAATATAGTTTCTGGCGGATTGTTTCCCCTTGTTTTTTTTTTTTAATAGTTGAAAAGCGTAGAAAATTGCCAACAAGATTCTACTAAAACTACAATTTTTTGCTAGAATTTAGAAACTTTTACAACATTTTTACAAAAAAATGATATAGTGTAATTTAACAGTAATATAACAGTAATTTAACAGTAATAATAATAATTGTAATTTATTATGTGCATCGAGAAAATACATTTCCATTGTTGGTATAATAAGTTGAAGCAGGTTGGGTTCATTTTGAACTGAAATCCATTTCACTTCTAGAAATTAAGCTCTTTTATGAAATTTTGTTTTCTTGCATGTCAAGTTGAAATTGTTATTGGTCAACTTGAAATCATGTTTTTTATTTATCTCTACAAGTTTGAATCATATATTTTTGATTATTTGAATAACTTACTTGGTAAGAAGGCTTGCATTCAAAGTTATTAAAAATTTCAATAACAAGGAATGCAGTTTCTGTCCTTTTTTTAAACCCCAATTAGGCAGCGAAAATATTTAGATTCCAATCCCTTTCAAAGCCGATCAGAGCTGCCAAGCGTAACATAAAATAAATTAAAAACACCAGTGACGGTAAACGTTTAACGCATTAGAAGGCGCTTCAAGAACATAAAATTTGCAAAATCTAGTAGGATTGTGCATAAATGTACATCAGTGTATCACAAAACTCTCGCTTTATTCAAATTTAATCATTTTAAACAGTATACAAAGTTATGATAAATTAAAAAATTAATTTTCATCACAGCTACCTGTGTAGCAATCAGTCTTGACAATGTAAAATTATCAATACTTTGTTTCTAAATGCTTTGCACGTCATTATTATTCGAAAAACAGTCAAGAAGAACAGCGAAATGTACGAATTTAAAAGGGATAAAAAAAGATTTTATTTTATGGTTGCTTTTGGGTATCCATAATTATTCAGACAAATATTGTCTCCACTGGGTACAAAAAGGGATTCAGTTTAAGAGATAACTTCTGCTGTCATTGGGATTCAAAACGCGAAGACAAAAACAGTATCGAATAGGATTCTATAATTGTCACGTTACCATTGAACAGAAAATTTTCGAATACTTTTCAATGGAAGCCTTCTTACTGGTAGTTCAAAGAACAGGATTTTGGTTCACGTAGTACTAAAATCATGTTCATTTTTAACCAAATTAGGTTCTTACGTTGCACATCAATTCAAACTCATATTTTTCTGCGCTGGGTCCGTCACTGATTTTTCACTAATTTTTTATAGAAAATCAGTTAAAAACTAGTGGTTCAATTTTATCCCAAGTAGGTTTAAATAAAACTAAAATGCGGATTATTTTTAAGATCTATACAGAATTAAAATTATGCAAATTCTACGTTTATTCTCTAAAATATATTTTCTTCTCATATTTAAAAATCTGGATTAGAAATCACGGTTCTAGGAAAGAGACAAGACCATTTTTTAAGAGTTGAAGCTTCTCTAGGATCTCTGGATAAAATGTCAAGGAATTAACCAGCAATTTTTTTTCACTGAATAATCAATAAATTTTACTGATTATTGAGAAACGCATCAATAATTATCTTGGATTGTTATGAAATGGATTTTTTAAAATAAGTTCATAAAGGCTTCTTCCATACTGTCAAAACTAATAATATTTGATGAGCTGAAAAAGAAGCATTTATCAAAATCAATCATGCCGACCACAGATTTTTTCAAACTTATTGAAGGAAATTTTTGAAATTTGAACAATCTTTTTTCTTTTTTTTTCTTCCTTTAATTTTGTTCTCATGAAATGATTGCTTTTCCAAATTAGTATATGAAAAGAAATTTACACCCATACTATTTTTTTCATAAAAATTTAAGAATGTAGTAATTTGCTGGGTTTCTTGATAATAAAACTTACTTCAGAAATAATTCTTCATTATTTCATTAATGGCAAGAAAATCCGCAAAAGAAGTTACATTTTTGCAAAATTGTAATTAGCGCGCAGAAAATTTTATGTATTTTCTGCTTAGTTATTCCAAAGATTGTTTTCCTCTTGTGCGATTGACTTACAAATTCTACTCGTCATATAATTATATTTAAAAAATAAATAAATGACTGGTATATGATAAATAATTATTTTGCATTTGTAGATTATTTCTCCTAAAGTAGTCTGATGATCAGTTTTCAGGTCGTAAAACATTAGGAATGAACTTTCCACTTTGATAGATACATGAGAAAACAAAAATGACTGTCCTATTCAATCTCTTTTTTTTTAATGTCGTGACATCGACTGGGGGGCCATAGACCCGCACACGAGGGTCCCCAGCAACTTCGGGGGTCTCTTGAATGACTCAGTACTTTGAGCTTGTCATCAATTATGTCAAGATTTGTTATGCTGATCTTCGACTCTCGTAACTTTCGAATTTATATCGATTTCTGATTCCCTATAATGAAAACAAGTGCGCCCCAAGAAATTTCTAAACATTTTAACAATTTCGTGCTGAAAAGTAACCACCAAAAAACACACCCTCTTTATTAAAATCAACCTTAGGCTTCTGAAAATCTGGCGTTAGACTCTTAATCTGACAGACGTATAAATTACAAGCGCCTCTCCTAATGGCATTTTGTGTCAAAAGATAGCTACCTGAAAATCAGTTTGTTCCAAATCTCAAGCCCCGGGCTTGGCATTGCGATTAATGCGATAATAGCATAACAGGGTTCAAAACCGACAGGGATAATTCGTGCAAATCGGATAACTCGGATTTTAAGTACCGCTTAGAGTTAGAGCCGAAATAGATTATGACTGCTATTGTCGATATTGGTCACGCCTTTCAGTACCCCTAAAGTTTCTTTCATCTTTCAAAATACGGAAGTCCTGGGAGCTGGCTCGAGTCCGACGGGTAGAATTGCCAGAGGCTGCGTTTACATAACGAACTTTGGGGAAAGCATAATAAAATTAAGGGACTTGGCAACGATTTCCTAAAGTGAATGCGATGGAAAAGTGCATTAGGAGCCCGGTTTCAGGTTTTTAACAAGGCTTATGGAATTAAAGATGTCTGTAGAGTCAAATGTTCAAACTCAAAATTAGTCAAATCTTTTCAATAAGTTGTCAAACAAATAAAAACCAGTTATTAATTACTAATGTTAAAAGAGAAATCTGAGCGTATACTTTGAAAGACGGTTCGGAATCAAACTTTGTATTTATTCGGCAGTTGAATTTATTCGATAAACAATTACATTATTTTATTTAGGAATCATATTATAGTATATAATATAATATCATATTCTTGTAATCAACAATTCTTTGAATCACTTCAATTTGAATATGGAAACAAAACAAATAGAGAATGGCAATCTTTGGCTATAACAGATGAAAAACCCAAAAATCCAAAATACTTTTGTTGTATAAACCATATTAACAGGGACAATCTTTTTTCTATGATACTCTTCGTCTTCTGATTTGGAATTGTTCACTTTTATGGAGATAAATAAGAATGCTAAGTTTAGAGGGGTTTAAGTAAAAATAGGGACAGCATAACTTTTCTCTATAGAGCTTATAGAATTTTCTGCAGAGTTAACAGTTTACAGAAATTCTCTTTGCAAAGAGATTTGAAGACATCAACTTGAGAAAAAAGTTCAATAACTTTTACAGAAGATATCTATAAATCTATAATACTAATGAAACTTCTATAAACTCTTGAGAAAAGTCCGTACATTCTATACGGCAAGGTATATATGCTATGCATATTTTAACCTAGGGCCTTTGTCAAATTAGCAGATTTGTTTTCTTTCTGTTCTACTTAAAGTTTTTGAAAGCACCATTTTTCATTTTGAGCCCAAATTTGTTATTATTTAATTCTTCCAATTTAAAATTCCTCGACAATATCCAATTTATAATAATTGCTCAATTTTAAAGAGTATTATAGTTTTTAATTTTGACTTCTATATAGTTTTCTATTTTTTGTATTAATGCATTAAATAATATGGAGAAAGAATAAATCTGATAAATTCATAAAAATAATAATATGGTATAATTTTGAATTGTGTAATTCTAATTAGGAATTTCAATTAGAAGCTAAACAATATGTTCAGTCTTCGAATTTTATGTGGTTAATTTTAAATGCCTTGATTTTAAAATTTCTCGCTTTTGAATATTCCAAATTGAGGGTTCGGATCAAAGAATGGGTCGCGCGCTCGAAAACGCGGAAAAGTATTGTCCACGTGTCTCGTGCGATAACCAAATTTTTAAGTTTAAAAAATTGAATTTTTAAAAATATGTTCATATAGAAAAGAGCAAGACGGAACTTTTTTCTTTTTGCAGTTTTTTTGTCCGATAAATACTTTTAATAGTAAAAATGGAAAAGTGAACAAAAAATTTCCGCAAATTCAATTAATTTTTAAACTCAGCTAAATATTATTGAAACTGTTTAAAATTTGGTATACGCACACAGTGTGCCCTAGCAATGCCTATAAAATGAAGTAAGATTTCTGGCAATTTTTAGATCGATTCATTAAAAATTGACGGAAATACCCATTATATAAGAAAGCACGCAACGCCGCACCATCTACGATTCCAAGCGCTTCTCAACGTTCGCTTGTACTCTCGCCGGTCCAAATTTTCCGGGAGTGGGGTCTCCTTATACTACTTCGTGGGCTCAAGTAAAAGTTGGTATCATTTAGAACTGAGACTCCAATGGCAATCTTTTTGAGGGTTCCTTTTTAGTTCGTTGATATCCAATAGATGGCTATTCATATTTTCAACTGCGCATGTGCGGAAAAGCGCGAACCTATTTGAAATCAATAAAGACTATGAATAATCATACACATAAATTAATATTCATAGTTATTTATGGTGGTTCGGATCCCACCTTAAACTGTAGGTCCCCCCAAAAGAGTTTAGCGACATTTTCTAAACCTTTTTTAAACCTTTTTTGAAACATCTTTTATTCCTTTTTAAACCAAATTAATTTGAATAATAGAAATACCTAACTTCTTTAAAAACGTAATATTAACGTATTATTGCAAGTGTATATTATATAATTTTAAGTAGCACCGCGCTTTTTTGGTACATGCGCAATTGAAAATGTTGAAAACATAACCTTAAAAACTATTAAATTTCATAAGCACTATCTTCCTTTCAAGAATGACTAATATCAATTATTGTAGTTTCTTCCTTAAATTTTTCCCAGTGCAATATTATTTAATTCGAATTAGAAAGTAAAATGTATACCATAAACTTGTGAAATCTCCGTAGTGACTCAAGGCTGAAGTGAAAAAAGGGCTCCATTGGAACCGTTTCAATTCATGCTTTGGGTTCATTTAGAAACCATTTCTCATTCTGGGTTCCTTTTCAGCAATATAGGTTCCTTTTTGTTGCAGCTCCTTTGGAACCTAAAATTGGTTCTAATAGAAACCCCAGTTTTTTCTGACACCTATAAAGGACGCTTTCTTACATAATGGATATTTCCGTCAATTTTTAATAAATCGATCTAAAAATTTCCTAAAATCTTACTTTAATAGTGAGGAACAAATTTCTCACGGAAAGTACTTTCAACTCTAAATTTTTCTCGATACTTTTCTTTGCCGAAACTCAACAAACGTGCTTATCGATCAGTCTCAATTTGCAAATAATGATTATTAAACAATAGGCAATTTTGATTGTTTTTTCATTTTGTGGGCATTGCCAGGGTACACTGCATGTGTATTCCAAATTTTAAACAGTTTCAATAATATTTAGCTGAGTTTTGACGATTTATGTTTGAAAAATTAATTGAATTGGGGGAAATTTCTTTTTTCACTGTTTCATTTTTACTATTAAAAATATTCATCGGACAAAAGAACTGCAGGTATAAAAAAATTCCAGCCGAACCTTCGATTGTTTTAGTTTTGAACTTTCCAATATTTAAGCCAGAAGTTTTTGATTCCTTGTGCTTTAATTATTGAACCTTTTTATTTCGAATTGTTTAATTTTATTTCATTTGAATTGAATTTGTTTATATTTTTTATAACTCCAGTTATCAAATGTAAAAGTTTTAAGTTTTTCAAACTTTTACATAATTTTGAATTATTGAATTTCGAAAATAATTGATTATAATGTTTAATATAAATGCATTTACATGTATGTAACTGAATTCGACGAGTTAATTTTTTCCATTTTCATGACCTCTAATTTGAAATAGTCGAAATTCCAAAGCTTTAACTTGAAGTTGTTGAATTTCGAATGAAAAGTTTTTCGAATCTTCAATTTCAAAAAACATTTATCATTGTATATTCCACGTTTATAAGTTTAAAATTGTTTAATTTCAAAAGATTTAACTTTAGATTGTTCATTGAAAACGCTTTGGATGCGGTAATTTCATCTGAAAAAATCCAAATTAAAATTATTGAATTTTAAGCTGTTGAGTATTTAATCCAAAAGACATTTTTTTAGACTTCTAGTTTCAAAACTATATATTTTATATTTCTAATTATTTAGCAGCCAATTTTAGGCAAGCTTTGAAGTTTATAAAAATTATGATTTATATGAATTATTTTTATGAATATAATACAAATATTTGAATTATACATTTTTTAGAGAAAGAGAGGTCGAGTTCGCCGAAATTCGGTGAGCACAGTACAAGTACTTCCGGTTCGACTAAGAGACACTGATTGAACCTTCAAGTCATCCAAGTTAAAATTGCAAAATATGTATATGGCTTGAATCTAAAACTTTTCGATTAAAAAAAAGTTCTCTTCAGTTTTAAACTCTTAAGCCCTGTATTGGAAAAAGGGTAATTTTTAAACTGTCAGATTTGCACATTTTTCAATTCGGATCGTATGATTATAAACTTTTGAATTGTACTCACAACTTTTTCATTTTTGAACCAATATCAAGTATTTCAAATTGGCCTCTTCAAATTTTGACTTGTGAATTTTGAATGTATTAAATTCAAATTGCTCAGGTTTGAATACTTGGAATTGTTTGCTTATAGCTTTCAACTTGAGATTGAGAGTTCAGTTTTCAATTCAAATGTTTTCCGTTAAAGTTTGGTCAAACCCGATTGTTTGCCATATGTAGTACAAAATATATTTTTTGATGAACATTTATCTAGGTTTGACTATTATTTAATTGCAAATCAACTTGCATTTATGTCTGCCACAAAGTGCGCAAAATACGTCGAATTATTAATATCTCTAATTATAAAGCGCAAAATATGACGACGCGTGAAAAGCCCCACGGTTTCAGCCCGTTTTGTCTGATACTACAGGTGGGTTAAATCATAAATTGAAATTCCGTCAATATCGAGAAGGATCGCGAATAACAAAGGTTTTGTTTTCAATGAAACCACCAGCCAAATAGGCATTGTGTCGTTAAAACTCCAATGTTCCAATTGAAGTTAACAATATGCTTTCCCTAATCGTCTCGGTCTAATGGAACACAATTAACTGATATTTTGTAAATAAAAGTTAAATTCTGCTTATTAAAAAAAATAAGATGTGCTAAATCCTTACGCGAAGCGTTGAAAAACTTGTTGCGGAATTTTATCACTCTTATAATTCAGTAAATATATACATTCAAAATTTCAACTACAAGGATTTTAACTTATAAAGTCTATTTTTCTTAAATATTTTTTGACTAATTGTGTTACATTTCCGACTATATATAATATTTTTCATACAAAATTATTTTATACTTACTCGCGACATTCTCTGTGGAAGTGGAAACGATTAGACTCGAGCCAAAAAGCTCGCGCTTATGCACGCTTAACGACTATTGTAAAGTGTAAAAAAAGGAAAGAAAATACAAATTACCAATTAAAAGAATTCAAAAATTCAGAACTGAAAATCTTTTTTATTTATCCTCAACTTTTCGATCAATAAGATATTTTTTTAATAAAAAAAAAACATTTCGTATGGAAATACATGAAAAAACAATTAAAAAATACATCTCCCACAATTTCATCTACATTCCTAAAGATTTAACTCGATCGTTGGCAACTTTGCATGACGCTTTAAAAACGCACATCTTATGTGCACGCTTCCGTTTTCAAAGGCTAAATTATTACAGATTTCAATAGAAGAGTAACACGTTTTTTATAGAAAAAAATAATGATCTAAGAGTTGGAAAGTAATTAAAATCAACGACATATTTGTTAAATAGATCCAAAGAAGATTTTTACTTTCAAATAAAAGCTAAGAGCTGTTGTTATAAAATAATTTCTATAGAGTACATGCAAAAAAGGAACTCAAGTTTTGATGACAAATATTTCTTTAATTTTTATATCGTTGAGAGTGTGGTCCAAGGAAAAGTCAATTAAATGTGTTAAATGTATTTAATTAAATTTGTAAAATAAATTTTGATGTGTTACTGTTTAAAGTTTAGTCACAAAACTTTATACTAAATTTTTCTATCGTACTGAACTGCAAGTTTCTGGTTACCTTTAACTCGATTGGACACATTCTGGAGGCGGAATAGCCCCAAATCGTTCGATCAAGAAGATGGACGATCGACGAATTGATAACGTGCCTCGGCCCTTAATCGCTGGAGCTTTAAAAAATTTATTTCCTTCGGTTCGGATAAACAAGAAAAATTGGCAGTTTTTATCCAAGGTTTCGATATCTAAAAATACGCAATAGGGTGGTCCAAAAAAGGCTTTATTTTTTTTGTAAAATTGGTCCTTTACAAATTGTTAATTTTTATGTCAAAATAACCCCTAAATTTTTTAAGAATTAAAAAAATATATAGAGGATTCGTGCAAACCAACATTTGCAAAAAAATTCTCATTTTCTTTTGATTGAGGCTGTGAATTGATTATTTTACTATCATGTACCTGGAATATATTACTTTAAGTGAAATACATCACCCAGATTTTTGAAGTAATTCGCTAAATATTTAGGCCAGGCCCATCACAGAAAAAACTAAAGATAAAGTTTACATCGATTCCAGGCGAAAGATTCGCTGCAACAAAAAATAACCTTGCCGGTTAAACTTTACACGAATCGAAGATAATTTTTCATTTTTAACCTAGCCTGGGTAATCTTTCGCCTCATTATCGCTCCATTTTTATTCCAAAAGTCACG
>CAKNWT010271580.1:401-15174 GCA_932066315.1 Andricus coriarius
ATGAAAGTTATTAGTATGGTTTTATTTCATAGGCACTCCTCTTCAATGTCTACAAAACTTGGCACGTTTCGATCAAACCCTGGAACATGAGTTCAATTTTTCGAAAATCCAAAATTTCCCCATGTTAATCAAATGGAATTTTGAAGTGCCCGGTGGCACGTGTTAATATTCGATTTCGAAACAAAAAAATTCTGGATTTTCTTTCTCCGGAAATGGAAACTTTTGCGGGGGGGGCCTTGCCCTCTAGGGTGAAAAGCGTTTTTTGGACCACCCTAATAATGCACTGTTCTTGCCCCGATAGCACAATGTCTTTTTCCCCTGAACTCACAAACTTTCAGTCATTTCCGTTTCTCGTCCACGAGAGTTCGCTGTATTTTAAAATCAACACAATTTTCGCGTAGCGTCACTATTCGTGTCTCTGTAAAAACAAACTCTTTTTCGCGCATCGCACTCGCGCACACACGCCGTCTGCGGACGGAGCTTTTGAACGAGTTCCACCCACATCAAATGAAATTCATCTTCGTTATAATGTACTTGCTGGCATTTCACACTTACTATGAAAAATTCTGATCAGTCATGCGGCTTTTACATAAATTTTCGACCTTAAATCACTATCTACCAAGACAAGCTGACTTTACGTGCACCTCCATAAATTAAGTTACCTAATGAATTTAAGGCCATCCTGAAAGTAAGTTCAATTAAATTGGAAGGTTTTCTGTTTACTGTGGCGCGGAGTACCAGTGTTTGATACAAGTGCGCAAAATATAAGTGCGAAAACATAGATGAGAGCAAAAAAAAAGCATTGACTGGGACCAAGAGTAGGTATTTGCCGCAGATTTTTGGTCGCTGAATTTGAATCCGAAATTTTTCTATCACGTGAGGTTCGCTTCCTACGTTGGATTAAAAATACGGCCAAAATCGTGTTTGACCTCAAGTTTCTCGAAAATCTGACGTGGTATAGAAAGATGTCGGGTTCAGATGCAGCTAACGAAAATCTATGGGACCTAGTATTCTTGGTCCCACACCGCGAGAGAACATACTTACTTTTCTCGTATGATCTCGTCTCACGCTATGTTAGTATGGATTATTTCAAACTATGACAGCATACATTCATATACTAATTAAGTGTAGAGTTAGCGCTATACAAAATAAGTATACCATGTATTTGACGTCTAGCCTGTATATGCTCTGAGAGTAACGACACGCGTTTATACAAACGAGCTAATGCCTTGAACGCACGGGGACCATACTATTTTAGTATGGATTACAAGCGTTCGGAGTTTATGCTCATCACACTTATTCACTCGTTGTTCATCTTACTATAAAAGTATGGAGTTTTGGAGTTTCGAGTATGAGACCTGTCATGCGATAAATTCTACGCTATTATGCATTAAAAGCATGTCAGCTGTAAAAATTCATAAAGAATACGTAGGAGCGCAGTTATACTTTTCCATGGCTATTGCTTTGAATTTTCAGTACGAATTTTAAGCTATTAATGCTCGAAATTCATACCGTCTTAGCATGAATAGGTCAAACATCAAGTTCATGGATTTCTCATCCATAAAACGTAAGTATGTTCTCTCGGAACAGTGCAGTTAATACATTTTTTGTAGTTCTGCATAATTATATGTAGTAGTATTATTATAATGAAAAAATTATTGTAAATTACCCATAATATTTTCCTAACAATGGAAATATTTTTGACCTTATAGTAGATCTGGCAAAACAATTTTTTTGACCAATTTGCACCCTTTAGAGTTAAATACCAGGAAAAAATTATTTTTATAATTTGCTATAGTAGTGACCTAATGGTAATAACTTCGTAGGCTCCATGAAATTCCTTCATAAATGAAAAGAATTTTTTGGCCATTATGTGTAGGCTATGAAATTTGTATAATGTTAACAATTATTGCCTAAGATACGTATATTTATATAAAACTGACAGGTCCTTTAAACAACTTTTTAATCAGAAAATAAGAAGTATGAAAATAATTGTTGACAAAAATTAACTAAATTGAGAAAATTAAAAACTCTGGATTCTTAATGGGCACCCTGCTATAAATGTAGAATCATCGACTTCTATCTACATCCCTGTTTGCAATTGCTTAGCTCTCACGCGAATTCTCTTACTATCTCTTCTTGCAGCAGCTTGTGTTGTCTTGTGTAATATCCGTCTCGAGATCTAGTTACTAAAATGATTAGGCAAATTATGCGAATATACATACGCGTTTAAAATAAATTCTTGACCAACAATTATTTATTTAAATCTAGTGCTATAATTTTAACCTATTGTAGGTAAAAATATTTACATTCTTGGCTATTAATGTTATATTAAGTACAATAAAACTAATCTACAATTTCATCTACAATAAATATTTTTTTCTTTTTATTGATAGTTTAGTTTGTAATAGTAATTCTCAAAATATGATATTAATAATATTGCAATTATTGTAGGTTATGTATATTATCTCTTTGAAAATAAAAATTACTCGTTCCAGATTGCAGAAACTTTAAAACTTTTGAATACTTTCTGCTTGCTTTTACTCGAAGATTAATTATCAGATCAAGAGAGCAATTACTTAAGAATGGACCCGACTTGTATGCACTTTTTTTCACAGTTGATGTACATTAAAGTGTGACTTATCATTGACTCTAGAATTTATCCGGATTCTAAATGAGTTTATAGCCCCTTTGTTAAGAATGAAAAGAGCTATGTTGAAGAAATATTGCGATTCTCTTAAAACTATATAAAATCGAGATTTTCCTCAATTCAAACACTATTTGTTTATTCTTTTAATAATGTTGTATTCGAATATATCATTTTAAAAAAAATTTTTATTACTAATTCATTTTTTAATTTAAGAATCCTCCAAAAGTTACACAATTATTCACAATTGCACTTATATATTTCTTTTAATTTTTGTGAATCGAAATTTTAAGATTCGAAGTTTGTATTTAAAAAGCCATTAACTAAGATTTTCAGCACCTGACAAAATCACTTTGCCGGTTCCAATATTGGTGTCATTGCTTTTTGATTGACGTGGATTAACTGATCAAGGCGCGTCCCCCTTAGATGCTCTAATTATGCATTCCAAATCATTTGTAGAAAACAGCAGACTACTCTATTCGAATCGCATTTATCAAATATTCCTCTTCTTCATTTATCAACAAGATAATACGCTCACACAGTGTAATGTCACGCATCAATTCAAGATCATATGTCATGACCGAGGATATTGTATTGAAAGGGTTTGATTCTGCATCTCTTACATAGCAACATTATTGGTTTTTTTAAATAGATATACTTGGTTTTATGGAGATTATTTTGCAACACTATTAAGAGAATGGTCTAATTTGAACTATAAGAAGGCCAACTTTATCAATCAAAGGATATTTCTAATACTCCGCTGCAGACGTTCTGGTTTGATAACGCTATTACTTTTACTTTTTAAGTGGAGTTTCTATTTCTTTGAATTGCTTTGATTGTTTTTAACTATCACTAAATCAGGTATGCTCTCTTTTTATTTTTTGGTTGAATTTTGTAAATGATTTTTGTAAATGTTTTAACTTCGATGTAACTAATTTGTTTCTTTAGCAATAAATGTTTTGATTGATGAGGGCTGACGTAGCAGCCGAAACGTATCGACAACAATGTTAAATTTTACTTCGAGGAATTTTTATTGATTTGACCTGTCATTGGAGACTATTTCGACACATATACGTACAAGGTCTAATATCTAATGTGTCCTAGTTTATATGTCAGTACTTATGGAATTCAATTTTGTGGAGAAGGATCCAAAACTAATTGAATGTGTCTTTGAAATTAAAAAAAAAATTGAAGTTGGGAAGCTTTGACATGATATCTCACCTTTCATTTTACACATTAGATCGATGACCTTTGACATATGACATGATCTCTTATGTACTTTTCACTCTTAACGTTTGATCTCTGACCTTTCTTCCCTAACTTTTTATCTTTGAACCTTGCGCATTGAAACACCGATCCTCAAAAGTACGCCGAATTGGGTATAGTTTTGAGAGCAACATTTCTGAGATACGAAAACAAAAAAAGGCCCAATGATAATAAATTTCACACCCATTTTTTTCTTTCTGATAATCATTTCCGACCCCACTATCATAATCCGCACCCTCATATCAATAAATAAAATATTTTAAAAAAACGTATACTTCTTTCGCGTACACAACCCTTCTTGATGGAAGCTTGCTACCCTTTTCATAAGCTGATTTTTTTAAAGCTTACTTTTTCTCTAATGTATTATTGTTTACATTCTCATTCATGAGAGTGTAATGTAATCGTCCATATGATCGATATCTAGTTTTGAACAAATCTTTTACGTTATTTCGGAACTCACAGTGTCCGAAAATCATACAATTTCCTCGTTGTCTGCCTGTATGTATTTTTTTCTGTATTCCGTATGTCTGCATGTGTGGTTACCTGAATGTTGCGGACACGTTAACTCAAAAGCATTTGTTCAATCGATAGCATAGAAACAATGCCGTGAAAATTTCCTGAAACTCGCAATGTAATGGTGGGAATATTGCATTGAAAGCTTAGGGCAAGGTTCTTTCAAGTAGAAAAATGTTCGCTTGTCAGCCAATATTGCACGGCGAGGTTCAGGAAAGTTTTGAAGATTCATTCTATAACGTGATTCGATGCGCAGTAGTTTTCTATGGCACATACGGCTGCGCACTAGTTTCTTAGACCCCGTAGAATACCTCCGGTCATATATACCTTAATTTTTTCCATATTTATATTAAAAAATAATTTAAATTTAAATTGTTTCCTTTGAATTTATATATATATACACATACATACGGGAAGTAGCGACAGTACGTATGTCCGAAATTATTGTAGGAGGTCCAAAAAAACTATTGCGCAGCTGTAGGTGCCACAGAATACTACTGCGCATCTAATTAGGTTATATCAATCTTCTCAACTTTCGTGAACTTCAAGGTCTAATCAGGTGCAATATTGCGTGACAAGCGGCTATTGTCTTGGCTGAATGAACCTTGCTCTAACCTCTCAATACAATATACCCAACCTTAATTGCGAGTTTCAGAAGATCTACATGGAGTTTTTTTTGCTATCTGGGTAATAATCAAGTAGATTAGCTGTACTTTTATATTTTTGAAGGGGAATGAAATGATTTTCAATATATTTTTCAAACTGACTAGAAATTTTTGTAAAGTTAACTTGGAACCGAACTTTGAACCGGACACATGTACCATGATTATTTTCCATATTTACCAACAAAAATTCAATTAAAAAAATGTTATTTCTTATTTTAATTTTTGTTGTAAATGTGGAAAATAATCATGGTACGTATGTCCAGAGGTATTTCGGGAGGGCCACAAAAACTACTGCGCAGCCGTAGGTGACATACAATACTACTACGCATCGATTTATGTTATATAAATCTTCTTAACTTTCCTTAAACTCACCGTGCAATATTCCCTGACAAGCGGGCATATTCTTGGTTGAACCAACCTTGTGTCAATGCAATATTACCAACCAGGCATTGTCAGTTTCAGGACCTACTTATTATACTCCGTTCGATTTTATCTACATCGTTTTATTTTTTAAGGTGAACCGCCTTTCTAACCTAATTGTCGAGTGCGAAACGCGAGTATTACTATATGCGCGATTTGCAAATAGATTTCAATTTTGGTTTCCGAGATGCGAGTAAATTGAAGTTCTAAATTATGCAATAATTGTTATCAGTTTTCTTAGATATATATAGCAGAATGTACTTTATAACGAGGAAAAGCTGTTTGATCTAGACTATTGATTTTTTCCACTAATTTGTGTCTAAATTATTCCTTTGCTTAAAGTACATTATCATTAAGGTTTAAAACTGGGTTTGGCAGGCTTAGCGGGTCAAAATAATTTTAATTTTTTTTTAATGTGCAAAAGTTGTCTTCACATTCTAAAAATTTTCGAAATTATTTCCAATTTTTTTTTGAAAATTTGTTTTTAATTTTTTTTTAAATCTGTTTTGACAATTTTTTCTGAAAATTTTGTTCGAAAATGTGTTTTTTTTTTGAAAATCTGTCAAAGAATTTTTTTGACATTTTTTTTTAATTTATTGAAGATTTGTTTAAATAATTATTTACAAATTTGATTTTTAAAATTTTAACTTATCTCCTTGACGTGAATTTGTATAAGAAGAGTTCTTCGTAAAACATATATTTATGAACAATATTTTATGAAAAAGTTTAAGAAGAACGCAAACAAAGTACTTTTAAAACATTTTTTTCTTTCGCTTCAAAGCGACTTTGAACCTTTTACCAGCGAGTGCAAAAAAGGCTTCGGGGTTGTCAAAAGGCTTCAGAGTCATTAACTTCGGAGTTTTTATTTGCAATTTTTATATTATATAAAACACACCATTGAAAAAAAATTATTCCAGTTTTGGGAGAGTGTTTTGCTCTATCAGCCCTTCAAATTTTATGGGGGAATTTTTTTTAAATAACATTATTTTGCGTTTGTACCTTTTTTTTTTGGGAGGCTTCGGAGGTGCTATTCAGGTTAACCGATAGTTTTTCTCGTGTTCTCAGACGACTTACGAGGATTTAATCAATTTTGAGACTCTGGAAACGTCATGTGTTTTTAAAATTTGATAAAAAATACTTATTTTTCATCATTATAATCGATTGTGATACGAATTATCACCTCAAATTTGTTAAAATTATAGAGGCTTCGGAGTTGTTAACAAACCGAGGGGCAGACATATGAGCATGATTCTTTCAGTCAGTACTTATAATCTCTAGCATGTTAGTATTGCAATTTGAACTGCATCATATATTTTTAAAAAAGTGTCCGAGGCCACTATTAAAAAAAAAAATTTTACCAGTTCTGTCACATTTCAAGTATGTGAATCTGTAAGGAGGGACACTGTAGGGAGGGTAAAAACTGACTACTTAATTACAAAAAAGGTATGCCTAACTGTAATTTTTTTGTACTTTTTCTGTGTGGACTAGTAAAGTAGACCATCATATGTGCTGTAATCCCCTTAGTAGGTTAAGAAATGTTATAGGAACATCGAATAAACATCGAGGGACATACAAATTGAAATCTATTTGAAAATCGCCCATATGAGAATGTAATCGGCAAAGCCGCAGGTGCTTCGAGAACCGTCTTTAAAAACAAATTGAGAAACAACGACTTCGGTTCAAATTTATGACTGTAGTTTTTATCAGGGGTTTAAAACATAGCTTTTTGATTCAGTTACAATATTTATGATATTTGTAAAAATGCAGTCAAAGTGCACGTATTAAACCTAAAAGTACGAAAACGAGCGTACGAAACGAGGAAAAATCATACGGGAAAGTTATAGGACTTCTAGAGGACTTTCCAATGAAGAATTCTATGTAACAATCGTATGGGTTTGCCACCCCTAACACGCCCCCATTTTATTTGTATTTTTATTTATTTCATTTATATTTGATTATTCTTATTTGTTTATATTTAATCTGTTCAGTTCAGTTTGTTTAATGGTGGTTGCTTACTTTGATGACTTTTCCATATTTTCATTAATTAAACAATTACCTGTTTAATTTTATTTAAATAAAATCTGTTTAAACTTTGTTTTATATTCTGTGAGACGATTATTAGAAGAATTTGGATGTTCCAAAAATATATCCGGAACTTGAGAATTTTCAACAATGAATATTTTAATTAATTAAAAATTGTATGCAATCTTGACATAGGACTATTGAGTTTGCACCTTCCATATGGAAAGCGTTACCAATTAACCCTATGAGAAAAAGCATCAATAAAACTCCAGATACTGACAAACTTTCTTGAGTTAATCAGCTATGATGGCATAAATGATAAATTCATAAATGCATTCGTTGATCTATATATAGAAAATTTGTGGTCTTATAATACAGCCCATTTCATACCCAATATACCAAATGTACTTTCGAAAACCGATTAAAAATAGAAACTTGATTATTGTTTACAGCACCATTCCAAAGGTGTTTTAAATCATCTTTAGAAGCTCAAAATTGTTTATTTTCGCAGCAAATCCGCGCCCCAGTTTTCCCAATGTTGAGAGAGTTCGAAATTTTGAGACATAAGTCTCGTTTCTATAGATGAAAGACAGCATTTATTCTTGAATCAGATAGTATTAAAATGCTACTATCATTATCATTATATAAATAATATCCTCAAGGTTTTCTTTCTTTTCACTCTGAGATTTTTTTATATCATAGAGTAACATTTGAACCAGTCAACCAGGTTAAACATCATTATGATGTCCGAAAATGCATTGCAATTTTCAAACTCGTTATAAATAAAAATACTTTTTCGAACAATTGTATTGATTTCTATTCCAACATCTTATCTTTTGATTTTGTTTGGCATGAATTGTCGAACATATTGAGCAGAAAAATATTTTTTCTAACATAATCATAATCTAGGTTGCCTTCTTATGTAACAAATGGAATTCCTTTAAATAATTGAAAATTGATTTAAAATATTGATAGATATTTGACTAGACCACAAATAATAATTTTGGATAAAAAAACGGAAGAAAAGTGCTCAAAGGTGCACGGGAAAAAAGTGCTGGAAATTTTCATTGTCCGAGTCTGTGACTTTTAGATAGGTTTAAAAGCATTTGACAATTTGAAAATATCGTATTGAAAAATCATGCAAATAGTTCTTGAAGAAATATAGGACTCCTTAGATTGCGTCCAGTATAGTCAGTGAAGCACTCCCAGACTTCATCTACAAAATACGTATCACATCAGACATATTTGTAAGCCGTTCAACACTCCAATATTAAATTCTCGAAGACAGTCAAGGAAGAGTTCATAGACTGTCAAGCTAGCCGTTTATCCTAATAGAACAAAAAAATTCTTTTTTAAATTTATAATATTATTATCTTTAACTTATATATTTATTTAAACATGATATAACACACACAATTACTACTTATATTAATCGCACGCTTTTTACGCTCTGAAAAATCGGACGCACGCTGCAGGGATTAGAACTAACGTTAAAAAATCTTGACGTTGTGCTCCAGCTGAAAACTGCATGGCCGCGTAAAAATAATCTGGATGAGGGCTGCGAATTAGACAACTTGCTGCCAGACTGACTTTGCATAACAAATTAATTACATTGTTTAAACAATTTTTGATTAAATAATTAGAAAATATAATTTTTTACGAAAAATTATTTTTTGACCAAGGGGTGATTTTAGGTAAAAAAATATGTTTTTTATTTATTTAAACTAAAATTGTTCAAATAAGGTTTTCAAATTTGGGTGCAATTGCAGAATAGGGGCATCACCTCTGTTTTGGCAAGAAATTTTCATTCGGCAAACAAACTATTAGAATCTTTAATTGAAGGATAAATGAAACGATTTGACGAGGCAAAAGTTTAAAATTATTGTTACTTTTGTTATTACGATGTCTCAAATCTGGTTTTGTCACGATATCGGAATGATCATATTTAACTCACTGTTTAGGTGCTTTTAAACATCCGTACGGCCAGAAACACTATAAATAATTAATTAAAACCCCTTTGACTAGTCACAAAAATAATTTTGGTAAGATCCCTACCCCTTTCCAACGTCTCATGGGGGCGGGAAGGCACCCCTTTGTCTGGTGACAAAAATAATGTTAATAATCTCGATCATAATATGATCATTCCAATATCGTGACAGACCCAGATTTGAGACATCGTAGTAACAAAAGTAACAATAATTTTAAACTTTTGCCTTGCCAAATCGCTTCATTTATCGTTCAATTAAAGATTCTAATAGTTTGTTGCCGAAAAAAAATGTTTTCCAGCCAAAATAGGGTTGACGCCCCTCTTATGCAATATAAGCCAAATTTGTGAGATATAACATAGAAACTAATTGCACCGTTCGATTCTATGGAAGAAAATATAAAATCCATGTAATGGACATTTTTTTCCGACAATTTCATATGTAGTATAAATAAATAATCACATTATACTACGGCACATGATAAAATTTCTGTTTAAAAATTAAATTGTATTATTTTTATTTTTTAAGTTAAAGAATTTAATTCTGCATTGAATAAATTAATAACAAATCAACGAAAAATCGAACTATAAACAATTTACTCGAATAAAACCTATGTATTTACCAAATTATATCAATAAATTATTGATAAACAAAAATTTAAACTTGGGCAAAAACTTACTCGCGTGTACACTCTTAAAAGATGAAAAAATTATTGAAATATATTCGAAAATACTTTTTATAGAATTTTATTAAAAACATGGTTATTTTAAATGAAATTTTGGATGAGGAATAGCAATTTTAACAGCAATCCACGAAAAGTATTTAAGACTTTAAATCAGAATAATAAATTTTGTTAAATAAATAAGGAAATTATTTTCGTAATATCTCGGGGACCTCTCAGTGCTTCAAGAAGTTTAGTGTTGACTCGATTAACTTCTGAACAACTTGATATTTATTTATTAAAATTATAAATGTGAAGATAAATTTTATGTAAATGTATTTGGAATGAAATAAAACACATTTTATTCTATTATGAGACACATTCTTATATTTTATTTCAATATTTTTATAAATATTGTATATGCAGAAATACGGACTTAAAAATAAAATCTGCTTACATCCAGTTTTTTGCAATGTAATAATAGCCATCTTCTAATTTATTTTGAATAGAATCAAGTGTATTATAAGTAATATCGCGAAGATTGAGAATAAGGTAGCAAGTGAATAAAATTTTTCACCTCATCTAAATCTTGGAGATTTAAATCCTTTATGCGACCAGTTGTAAAAATAAATGACGGATTTTAAATTTAAAGGAAGTCATACCTTTTTTTATCATAAGTAATAATTAATTTTAAATCATTCTTAATATCTTTATGCGTTTTACAATTACTTTTTCTTGTAAACAATTTATTTGCACATTTAATCATTATAAATAAGCAAGCCAATGGTAACCAATCTAGTTGTCGACTTAATGCATGCGCAGTGCGAAAAGATCCGAGTTTTGTGAGCACTGAGTCTTCGTTCATATCAGTGTCTACTACATTCATACTCTGCAAACTCTCGAAGACAGTCATGGAGTGTTTCCCTCTGACTCCTATTGGAGTTCTTCGTTTCTGAATCACGCACTTATTCAATTCAAGTCTTCGAAAATATGCAGTTTTTTTATAACCATTTCAAGACTGTATACATTTTTTTGGTAATCTTTCTTATAAAAATTCCAAGACTGTTGTTCCTTGACTGTGCTTGAAAACTTCCATTACTTTTTTTAATTTTTCCATGAAAATGTATAACCCCTTTATAGAAAGTATACGAGACATTATAAAAATGATGGCCCGGCCAAAAGTCCAGCACTAATCTAGGAAATTTTCCAAGACTTATTTTTCCCGTGTGTAGATGTCATCCAGAATCAACAGTTTTGGATATAGTGGTACTCTTTAGGGCACCATGGAGGTATGTTAGGGTTGGCATACCCATATGATTGTTACATAGAATTCTTAATGGGAAAGTCCCATAACTTTCCCGTAACATTTTTTCCAAACCCGCAAAGAAGCATTTACATTTTTTACAAAATCGATTAATTTTTGTCAAAGGGAAGTCTGTGGTACCTTATTTTGTATATTGAAACATTTTTGACCTGATAACTAACATAACGCAGTTTTTGCATTATTTAACTTTTAATACACAATTTACTCGAAAATTCAAAAAATGAAGCTTTTGAAGAATTTCGGAAGGTTTCAAGAGAATACAAAAATTTGCTTAAAATTCCTCAAAAAATTTCAAATGATTTACTAAAATTTCAAAAAAGAATATAGAATATTAAAAAAAAATGTTTTAATTTCGCAAGATTACAAAATCTTAGAAAAAATTTGAATATTTTAAAGAGCTACTTAGAAGTTTTTAAAAGATTCAAAATTTATTTTAAACTTGAAAAGAGTTCAAAAAATTTAAAACGTAGATTTTTGAAGATTTAGATCCAGATATATTTTTTGTCAAATCACACAGATTCCAGATCAGATCGAGAACATTCTTTAGATGGATCTTTTTTTTTTACTCTTTTTTATTCTTCTAAAGAGGACCCTCCCCTCAAGTACACAGCAAAGTATTTTTGCTGATTCCCACTTGAAGGAATTACGCATTTTTTAGCGGCCCCTAAGGAGTATGTACAATCTTACGATTTGTATATCTTATATCTTTTTTCGCAAAATTCACATATCTTTTTCTTGGACTTTCGCATAATTTTGATGAACTCCGAACTATTTAAAGAAAAAACTTTACTCAATTTATATTAAGTACAAGTTCAGAAAAAAAGGCGTGCAATAAATTTGCTGCGAAAGTGAAGTTGCTCATTTTTAAAAACTTATTGTCTAGTGAAATTTTATTCTGGTAATTTGCCCATCCCTGAAGACGCGTAATGAGTCGCGAGTTTCGCGGAATGTCTTCTATTAATTGTCCCTTTTTGTCCCGACGAGAAGGTCCCTTAGAGGATGATGTGGCATCGAGAGAGAGAGAGATGGTAAACCGTCGAAGAAATCTAATTTTCGCGAGAGTGGGAGACTTCGTATTTGCTTCGAGTGCAAAAGAAACTTGGGAAGCTTCAGTCGTCGAAGACCTCGAGATGCTGGTCATGCAGCTACTTCTCGTGATCCTCGTCTTTTTTGGAAGATCGGTTTTCTCGAAGTACTATGTAAGATTCATTTTCTTTCATGCAATGCAGTTAATTTCCTTTTTATATATAATGTGAAATTCTCCCGGATTCTATGTGTGAAAATTATTGGGACTGAAAAGACGGAAAGATTTCAGCTTGCAAGTTAAAAAAAAATCTATTTTTGTAAACAAAAGGTGGTGAAGTGCAAGAAAGAAAATATTACCTTTAAACACTGTAGACTGTAGAGTGTTGCTCTAGAAATCCATCACTTTCAAATTTCCAGGCTTTTACCCAGTTTTCCAGATCATTTTTTGAAATAAAATTCCAGTCCAATTTCTAGAAAAATGAGATTGCTGTTTAGAAATTATTGAATTTTTAAGACTGAACGTTAATATTTTTAAATTATTAATAATACTTAAAGAAATTAATAGAACAGCTTAATCATTCAACGTCTTGATTCACGCAAAGTCACAAATTTACGTTATAATTCTGATTACAATTTTATACATAAGTTACTCAGGAAGGCCACTAGAATTTCAGAAAAAATGTCCGCTCATTATCTTGCTTTTTCCCTGTTTTGAACAATTTGTCCAGGCCATTAAAATTTTCGAATTCAAGATTTAAAAATTAAATGTAGCATTTGAAATGAACGAGGCCGTTAAAATTTAGCACTTCTGGAAATAAGCAAACAAAAGACTGTAGATTTTATAATTTGTGTAAATATCCAACAGAACAATTATGTAAAAACTTACCAAAAAGGCTGAGTCTAGTCGTCCCGAAAAATTGGTGGAGTTGGAAAAGGGGATGGACTAGCCGTCCCGAAAATTCGAGAACTCTAGCCAAGCCTATGAAAAATATTGGACTAGTCATCCCAAATTTCTGAACGACGATATACTTCGTATTAAAAATAAAAATAATCCAGTTCAAGCCCTCAAAGTTCAAAAATTATACATTGCAGCCCTAAAAGTTAAATAATTTAAGAATTAGACACTAATTAATTATTTAAATTTGAAAAAGTTTCAAACCGAAAATTTATATATTTATAAATTTGAGCTCACTAGTACTTTAAATATTTCAAACTTATGGGCAAAAGCTTAACTATTCCAAATTGTAAATTCAGTTTTAATTTTATCCTCTCCGAAAATTGTAAACTGCACGAGTCCTATATTAATCATCAATTAGAATAAAAGTTTCAAGTTTCTTACAACAATTTCGGAGACAAATATTAAACTCTGCATATTTGAATCAGAGTTATAAAAACTGATGTATTTTTAAATTCTCAAGATTGTGAAATTTCGAATTAAAATCGAAGTAATTTAAAAAAATTCCCAATGAATCGCGTTCGGAATTAAATAATTTGGTGGGTATATAAATTGTTATTTTTCGAAGGCCTCGCTAGTTCTTGCTGTTTTAATGTTCTTGTTCCATAAGTATTGAAACTTTGAAATAGTTTCAAACAAACAAATTCCCGACTGTTTCTAGGTTGCTCCGTTCCATTACATACTTGAGAGAATACTTATTTCTAATTTTTATATAATAAAATTATCCGAAACAAGTGCTTGTTGAAGAGTTGTTGAAATTAGTTCTCTCTATCCCTCTTTAGCAGAATTTAACATTCTAAATTTATCGTCTTTGGCTTGTATGGACTACACACTTAAAAACATGTATTACATACCGTTTTTAAATTTGGATTTCTTTTCCAATTCTTACAAAATCTTGAATGGCGGTCATCGCATGAAAATTTATTGTCTCTAAGACACTAATAAGAAAGTTATGAACTTTAGAGTTCACAAGATAATAAGACGATAAAGACTAAAAATATTATTAATCGCTTATTCTATTCTCTACTTATCCAATTTTTTCACCTCATTTCACTTGCACACAGAACTGCTAAGCTTGCATAGTTGCATTATTAATATAGTTCGTGAGAGTACCAATGAAGAATTACCGATGTAAACTTATAAACATAAAGTAAAAAACTTCATTTTTATAACTTGCAATGACCTGAATGAAAATGAATTGTTATTTAACACATATTATTATATATATATATATACATACATTAGGGTGGTCCAAAAAACGCTTTTCACCCTAGAGGGCAAGGCCCCCC
>CAKNWT010271586.1:13068-25236 GCA_932066315.1 Andricus coriarius
AATGCAATAGTCCTGTTGTAATTTGAGGTTTTTCGAAAGTTCAAATATCTGGTCGGCTAGAAAACCGATTTACGAAGATAAATTTCCTTTATCATTTTTTGATTTAATCAATTGTTAATATAAAAAATTAACAATTACGCGGAAAAGAGGAAAAATAAAATTATGTTTATTTTGTTTAAAATATTAATTGCACAGCAAAAAGCTTCTTACAAAAGTTGGACTACTCTCAGGGAAGCATTTTTTTCTTAGAGAACAATTTTTGATAAAAGTGATCAATTTCGAGAAAACATCGATTAAAGAAATAAAAAAATTCAGAGCCAAAATAGAAAGCTGGTTTTATGTGTAGGAAACAATTTTATCAAGAAATGTCAAGAGATAAAAGATACTCCTTTTTGGGTCTACTTCAACTTTCATAAAGAAAATTTTATTCTGATGTTTATATTTAACAAGTTCATGCGCATTTTAGAATGTACATACTTTGACGTGCTGTACATTTAGCAATTTTTAATAAAATCTTTTAGAAATTTGTACATAGATAATGTAAAGTGTCATTAAAAAATTAGCGCCAGCTAGTTTACAGTCCAATAATAACTCTTTGTGCTATAAACAATAATGAAAAAGCCTCGTTTACCGCTTCTAATAATCGCAGAGACTTGTAATAAAGCTGAAAAAATTTCATAAAAATTAACAAATAAAGTGGCTTTTTAAAAATATTTCTATTACTTATACTTCGTTTATTATTAAATTTAATTTTTTTGGTTAAAATGTAATGGATCCTTGTTGCTGTTATAAATGACGATTTTAAGGTGGCGGCATGTGGCCCCCATAAACCATCCCAAATTTTTTTTAAGTCAAAGGAGTAAACTTGTCGCTCTTGCAAGGGGCTCTCGCATCCTGGGCGCAACTAGCCCGAGCGACAAGTTTACGCCTTTGGCTTAGAAAAAATTTGGGATGGTTTATGGGGGCTACATGCCGCCACTTAAAAATCGTCCTTTATAACAGCAATAAGGATGAATTCTTTTGCAATGTTTTGAAATCATTGAAATCTTTTTATTTATTCTTTAATTTATTCTTAATGCTTTATGTAAGATTTCACTTTCAGTTAACGTTTATCGAAGATGCTTACACATAAATCTGTCTTGGGTGGTAGTTTAGGACGCACGTAATGTTTTTTTATAAGTATTGTTATTAACAAAAACCCTCAATTAGGACAAAGAAAAGGTAATCATACTGTTTACGGTAAAATTCATCTTTTAAAAAAAGGTAATCCCTAATAACTTGAAAATTATTGTTTGTCAGTTGGCGTAGATTTATAAAAAAATACATTGTTTATGAGGCTGTGATTAAGTAATAGCCCGTAATACAAGAAACTGTCACAAAATTAAAAAATGTCATTTTACATTGAAGATTAATAAAAAATTTCAAAAAAATTCATTCTGGTCATTCAGGGTTATTGTTACAATTGTTATAAACCATGAATCAAGAGAGTTTATGAAGAATGAACAATGTTAATAATAGATATAGATTTTGCAAAAGTTTTTGTGAAAATTATGACAGTGGTTGGCTTGGATGATTTTTTATTAACAAATGAAAAGTCTAGACGATTTTCTGCTAAAAATCGCAATTTTTTAATAATAATTCACAGAGAGAAGTTTTAATTTGATCGGAAGATTTATTTTTGCTTTCAAGAGATACAACTTCGATATAAACTATGTACAAGGTTCAAATATTTTTGAGCAATAAATTCTGAGGAACAGTTGTGTAAATATGTCGATTTAGTTAAAAAATGATTTGTTTAAAACGCTGTAAATTGCAAACGGTTTATCCTGCGAAAAAAGTGCAAGAGGCAAACAAGTTTTATTTTTGCTCAGATGCTAACCATTATTTTATATTTTTTTTTTTTTATAATTACCATTATTTCGCTCTCATAGCAAAAATACCAAATTTCCGAACTTCAAAGTTTAAACCTCGTGGCGGCTTCATGTAATACTGTCCAGGATTTAATTACTTAATTATTGAACATCTGATATAAACAATCGTAACAAGTTAGCAAGAAGATATGTATAGTTGATAGCGCAAAATTCATTAAGAATTTCTCACTCATTTCACTGTAGGATACGTAACTTTGCTTTAATCTCCTGGAAACCAGAATATAAAAAAAAAGTGTTAAATTCGTGTGAATAATCTGTGTAAGCTTTCGACTATAGACCTTACGGAAAATGCCACTCACTGTGTTTTGATTTTGGACAATACAGATGGATTAAATTTCAACGTCGACCGGTCGATACTAATATCATTCCTGTAAACAATATCATAGCAAATATTTAAAACTTCATTAAAAATTTGAATAATGAAGATGATAAGTTAAACATTAGAAGGACAGTAGCTGAATTAATTTCAAATCCCAACAGAAACCAGAAATTTAAAAATAATAATAAAGAGAAGAGAGACTATTGTAAATTTCCAAAAACCCCACAAAGATTTGTTTGTTCTTAAAGCTGAATATTAAATAAATATATATAGGAGCGTTGCTCCTGTAGAGCGTTAACCTACTGCACGTACCCTTTTTGCGAAGACCAAATTAACCCCGAGTAAGTCTGGTTGACTCCGACAAAATGGACAAGCAAATCAAAGCGCTCTCTTTTCAACTAACCATTGTTACCCTTAACGCTCCCGCGTGACCTGAAGCGACAACAATTGGGCGGCCCAAACGTGGGGCTCAGATTCTTTTTCGGTTTTAATTTTTGTGATTTTTCATGATTGGAAGTCGAACCCACACCTTAAAGAGGCCATGCTTTACATACCACCCGTAAAGATACGCGGCAGACCTCTCAAGTCAAGTGAAAACTATACGGTTTCCGGGTATAACCAGCAAAACCCGGTGGCCCCCTCAAATCACCCTCGCGAACCTATTGTAACACGATCTCAGAGAGTATGATCTTTGTCAACTAAGACAATGTCGGAGCAGGATTTCCCAGGATTTCCACCAATCCAACATTCACCCCCGCTGAGTATCCCACCCCGTCAGAACGATCAGACCGAGCAAAATAATCAACCATTGTTGAATATTCCACCCTTTCAGGACAAACAGTTTGAGAAAAATATCCAACCCCCTCAAAACGGTCTAATCCAGCAAAATATTCAACCACTGTTGAATATTTAACCCGTAAAGAACACTCAGATTTATCAAAATATTCAACCCGCTCATAACGGTCTAATGAAGCAAAATATTCAACCACTGTTAAATATTCCACTCGTTCAGAACCCTTAGATTGAGCAAAATATTCAACCCCCTTAAAATGGTCTAATCGAGCAAAATACTCAACACCTGTTGAATATTCTACCCGTTCAGAACGCTCGGATTGAGCAAAATATTTAACCCTCTCAAAACGGTCTAATCCAGCAAAATAATCAACTCCTGTTGAATATTACACCGGTTCATAACGCTCAGATTGAGCAAAATATTCAACCCCATCGAAACGGTCTGAACGAGAAAAATATTCAACCCCTGTTGAATATTCCAAATAATCAACTTTAATTAGATGCCCTGTTACAGAAGAATGTTTTGCTAATGGAACAATTACAATTCCTGCGAAATGCGCAAACTTCTCAAAACCCTCACATCCGCCCCAACGAACCGGCCGCACCTGCGAATTTACCACTTACAACGCTCAGTGACTGGCGTGGAGTGGTCCGTGCGTTGAGAACCCCGGAATCTCCTCGACCTACTTTCGCCGGTTTGGATCACAAAGATCCTAATACCATTTTAGCCGAATGTGTTGCTGATTTTATGGAATCGTTAATAGTCCCCCAATAATGGACTAGTCTAGTACCGAAATCTTAAGCGATTCGGCCGGAAAATGGTGGGAAATGTACAAAAATGCATTCCTTCCTTGGGAAAAATTCTGCGACCTTCATTTGCAACGTTACGCCGGGAATACCACATTATTGCGCTCATAAGCTAAACTCTACTCGAATAGGCAGCAAGAGAAGGAACCGGTCGGAATTTCCCTGCAGCAAAAATATTTACTAACGTTGAGATTGCATCCGGAATCACCCGGGTCCGATCTTGTAGCTCTATTAATCAAGTCCTTACGGCCTTCGATCAAAATGGCTATTCGCTCTGCCAATTTAAAAACTTTAAAAGATTTATTCGAACGGGCTACCTACACTGTATGTAAAATCAACGAAATTTTACATCGTCAGACGAGGGAAATAAAAGGAACCTGCACGAACTTTGTAACTTTCCGCGACAAAAGGTAAGATCCCACTCTCTTGGGAGTTTTAAAATTTCGACCGTAACATTTCCATCAATTGGTGAAATTTCGAAGCTACTAATGGGTCTTTACCTAGCGACAGTAACAATAAACTAAAAATGTCATGGGAAAACTTTAAAATGAATCCTTTGCAAATATGACTTTTGTCTTTAATTACTTTCTGTAAATTTTTTTTCAGTACTTATAAAGTACATAGATTATTTCCGATACAAATATAAATTATTATACATACAAAAAGGAGAAAAATTTGGGTTATGTTTCTACAAGGACGTCGAGACGCTTCAAAATTTTCTCACATAAGTGTATTCAAATTCACTTAATATATGTGACGTGCGCCGAAGAAAGGGGGCTTACTCTGAAAAGTGAGATTGTTCAGGGCGAGAGGTCAAAGTCGACCGGATAGACGCGACTTTTAGGAGAGAGGGAAGACTCACGAAATCTTCCCTCTCCACTTACTATACATTCTCACCCATATAGCGGCGCGGCTCACGGACGGGGTATAGATGAGACGGGTAGATTGCAGTGGCGAGTGGTGGGAGGAGTTTCACGGGATCTCGAGCTCACGAGCGAAAGCCCGATTTCTCGGCTGTCTAACAACTTAATTATTAGCAATAATAACGCGCGAAAATTTTTGTCGATGGTTTCATTAAAAAGAGCAACTCAAAAACTATAGAAAGGTGTAAAAACCTCGATTTAGACTTTTTTAGAGTAAGCCCCCTTTCTTCGGCGCACGTCACATATGTCTATCTCTGTAGAAACAGAAACAAGGACAATTTTTTGGCACGTATACCGAATAAACGATTAAGTTCGAAGCTACATTGGATTGATTCGTCGTTATCTACAATAAAATATTTTATTATTACAACACTTATAACATCCCACATGGTAATATTCCGCTTGGTACCGTGGAAACCTGCTGCTTTAGTCCGTAAGATTACAATGACAGTCGGGGAAAAATTACCTCGCTAGTGCAGGGTCCTTTTATTTCCTTCGACCGACGGTGTAATTTTCAGCAGCTGAAGTGAAATAACATGCGCTGCCGCGGCGTGTTTTATGCATTAGTGGAATTTCACCACGATAGAATATGTGAAATTTCGAGAACACTTTTTACAGTGTATGCTGAGGCAGGCGATCTGGAGGCAAATCCGCGAAAAGAAACGAAAAAGGCATCGAGTAATTCAAACACAACCGCCACCGAGTCATCCTCCACTCTTACCGCCGAGTCTCCCCCCACCTGACCTCTCCCGCGTTGTCAACACTGCCCTGGGACACAATGGCATCGCTCTTGTCTCATACTACATCCCGAGTTAGTCGAAAAACGCCCGGAAAACTGGTGCGAGCGGTGGGCAAAGGCTTCCCCTCTCCACACCCATTCCAGTCCTAAACGCATTCTACATGGATCCCCCTACTTACCTCTACTACGTGTAATATTAGACGGCCAGGAAATAGTAGAGGAGATAGACACCCAGGCATCGGAAAATGTCATACGGCGTTCGATCCTACCCGATTTCCAGTTTTCTTTATTACGATCCGGTCCACCCTATGCTAAATTAGGCACGGTAAATTCTTTCATGAAGCTTGATGGTTGTGTTAACCTCACACCGGAAATCCACGACGAAAAATACCCCTTAATTTCCACGTGAGTTCCGAATTACGCGCTGAAATGATTCTTGGTCGCCCTTGGCTAGAGAAATATAACGTCATTCATGACCATGCGGTCGATTCTATTTCTTTTTACACATTATTGACGAACATGCGGCCAGTTTTCACTTTGGCGTGAAATGTTTAAGATAGACGATGGCCGTGCAGCACATCATCGAGCTGAAGGACCCGAGACCTTTCCGCGAATCAGCTAGTCGTTATTCTGACGAATAGCGTCTGTATATTAATACTCAAGTGCGAGAAATGTTGAGTGAGGTTATTATCGAACCCTTCACGTCCCCGTATAGATCGCAAGTTGTCATTGCAACTCAAAAAATGGCAAATATCGTTTTTGCGTTGATTACCGTCGTCTTAACGATATAACCCTTGACGTTTCCCAGTGCCTGCCTAGAATACACGAGATAATTAAAGACCTCGGTTGTGCCAAGCTATTCTCCCTTTTGAACCTTAAAAACGGTTATTGGCAAATCCTCCTATCCCGCGAATCTAGGAAAGTCTCTGCTTTTTCAACCCCCGGGGGTGGTTTATTTCAGTTCCGAGTTATGCCATTTAGTTTGAGGAGCTCCGGCAACCTTCCTAAATGTAATGCGACACGTTTTAGCTGAACAATGGGGTAGCTTCGCATTGGCATACGTGGACGACATAATTATCTACTACGGAAAATGGCAAGAACATCTCGTGTACATCGCCCTTGTTCTCGAACGCCTTGACATTTACGGGCTTACGATTCCGCCTAGAAAATGTCACTTCGGCCGCGACTCGCAACCATAACTTGGTCACTGGATTAGTTCCGACGGTAAGGCAGCTCAGGCAGAGCACATCGACGCGATTCGCAACGCCCACTTTCCCCGAACACGCTAAGAATTACAATCTACTATCGGCACGCGTAACTGGGCCAAGGAATACATCCCTGATTCCTTACACATTCTCGCACCTCTAACTGATTTACTCTCGCCAAAAAGAACATTTGAAATTACTCCCGAGAAAGTACTTGCTTTTGAAGCGGTAAAAATCGCGTTCACAAATCCTTGTTCGTTGAGTCCTCCGGATCCCTCTCTGCCTTTTATCCTACAGACCGACGCGAGCGCGAGAGGGGTGGGAGCCGTTTTAATACAGGAGAAACCTGACGGAACGTAAAACGTAATTTCATACGCAAGTGCGAAATTTTCCTCTGCGGAGACAAATTACCATTTCAAACGAGCAAGAATTTTCGGCCGTTGTCTGGGCGGTTCAACAGTACCAACCTTATCTGGAAGATCAATTGTTTACCCTCCGTACGGATAGTAAAGCCCTAACCTCGTTGAAAGATCAAAAAGATACGTGCGCGAAATTTAATTGATGGTATTTATTGTTGAAGGGACAATTCAACTTTAAAGTCGAACACATTCTGGGCAAAGAAAATGAATTGCCTGAAGCTCTTTCGCGATTTCCAAACCCGGCTGTTTTTTCCGGGTGAAACGGATCTAAAAAAATGTTACCACCTAACTCGTCTAGCGATTTCCACGAGCGTCGATAATTCAATTCCAGCTCTTAGTGCTCTACATACGTCCTCCATAATGGAAGAAATGATTGAGGCTCAGTAATTGGACCCTATGATAACCTGTGACGCGATTAGATGGCGTGAAATCAGCATGCGTGGTCAGCTAAAATCGTGAAGAAGAAAATTTTCTATTTTCCAAAAAGCTCGACAAAAACAGTTTTTGGCGTCGCGACGTTTTAGGCACGACCAGCTAGGACTGCGGGGGAATCCGTTGCCGTTGTCTTCATGGGACCGTATCCGAGAACGTGCCACGGAAACACACATATCATGATGGTTACCAGCCCCCTGCAACGACTTTATGTTAGCCTGTTTTTACATGGCAAGCATGGGCAAAATGATTTAGAAATTAATTAATTATATTTCATAAACAAAACTACTGTTATGCAACATAAAATTTAATTAGAAATTCAAATTAAATAACAGACATTCTAAATTTATATTGGGGTAAAGAATTAATTTAATAGAAAAGGAAATTAAAATAAAAACAATGTCATACGTTATCATAAAAAAAATTGTTTCGGATTTCAATCTTTTGCAAAACTACGAATATTGCCAAATTTACTGCATTACAAATAGGCCTATTGCCATTCTCT
Source organism: Andricus coriarius (assembly GCA_932066315.1). Classification (NCBI taxonomy): domain Eukaryota; kingdom Metazoa; phylum Arthropoda; class Insecta; order Hymenoptera; family Cynipidae; genus Andricus; species Andricus coriarius. Next base: position 21,141 of record CAKNWT010271586.1, read on the forward strand.
TCAAAAAAATAGATTTTAATAACTCTTCAACGAATAAAATAACAATAAAATAATTGGCATGACTGAATTCCTAGTAATTTCTCAAATTTTTCAGATTTTTTCCCTTCTTTCTATCAAAAGCAAAAGCAGAGATGGGCGCTCAAAATTTAAACAATTGTACAGGTCCATGTAGTAAAATGTTGGAATATCTGCCCATACCATCTTTTTAGTACAACTTCAAAGAATAAGTATACCAATTTTGCACGTCTTTATGTCTTTTTCAGAAAGAGTTATATCAATTCAAAGTGAGCAAATTAAACAATCAACCTAATTTGCAAAAATTGAGCCAATTTAATGATAATTTCACATATACTTTTATTCACCAAGTTGGTAAATATAGTTCCTTGCGGAAATTTTTTCTCTAGCACTAATTCGCTTCATGAAAAATGACTATTTGTTGTAACGCGATAAAATGACTTATAACAAAAGGTCTGTCATCTTCCAAATCATTAACTTTAGAGGAACGATGTTACACAGCTACACAGTTTTGGATTCTGGAGATCATTTTACATACAAATAAAAAAAAATCGAATGGACCTCGCCGATCCGACGGAAATGGGGTTGGCGTCTGGACTAATGGCTGTCTGTAACGCATTAAACGCGGTAAAGTTGCTCGAGGAAACAGTTTTCTCTCATTTCGGGTACCCAAAACGAATTTTGAGTGACAACGGACCACAATTCACGGGTTAAATTTGGGGTGAAGCAGCTCAAAACTGGGACTACGAATTGTGGACAACGCCCGTTTATCACTACCGTACAAATCCAACAGAACGGCGAAACCAGGAAGTCAAGAAGGGCCTCAGGCTCCACCTCTACGAGAGCAACCAGCGTACGTGGGATAGACCCCTTCCAGCACTTATTTTCGGTCTACGGCGACGGCGGAACGCGGCAACTGGGGTTTACTCCAAGCTATCTGCTTTTTGGGAGAACAATTCTTCGACCTGGAAAATGGCGCTTTCAGGAAATGCGCAGCCTGGAAGAATCCGACGAACATCAGCTGAGAGAAGGAGAGGCCCGACAACGCCAGGCTAATCATCAATCCGGTTACGCGCCCGCGCCAATACCGACCACTCCCCGTTTTTCAATTGGACGCAATTTACACGCAATTTGGTTTCCAACAAGGCTCAGGGATTTAATGCCAAGCTGGCCGCGTCCCGGATGGGGCCTTATGAAATAATAGAGAATCTTTCGGGTGAAGTTTACTGGGTTCTAAAGGACGTTACCCCACAAAAAATGTATGGCGACACCTTAGTACCCACCCCGCGACGCGCGCTTCCAGCACGGGTTGCTGTTCACCAAGAATCAAGCGATGGCGAGCAGTCGCACTCCACTTCACATTTACAATCGAGTGGCGACGAACAACCGCACACTTTTTGGACGCCGCTGTACAGGCGCGGCCACGCAACCCCGAAACGGACCCGCTTCCGGTCCGGGCAGTAGGGATTGCCAACAAAACGTCGCAGTCAACTACACACTCCACGTGTGGGACTGAGTCGAGCGACGAGGATCCGTCGAAGATAGCCTGCTTCTGAAACGGTCTACAGTTCCAGAAGAAGAATCGTGATGAGTAAGGCCGGGAGTCGTTACCCCCGACGAGCCAGAGCACTGGTGAATTACCGAGATCTTCGCGCGTATGTACCTAGGAAAAGGCGCACTGAGACGTAGGGACAGTTTTTTAAACATAAGTAAATTAAGGACCTTTTCTATTTTAAATTTTATTTCTAATCTATTTATTTAGGAATATCGGTGCTTTATCGCGAGAATATGTACATTTGTTTATTTATTTTTCAATTTCTTCACGAGTAAACCGATGGTGTATCTAGGAAGGGGTGGACTTGTTATATTTCATATTATTAACGACCATCATATTAATCCTCAAGCGTGGTTTGACATTTGAGCTTTCTGTTTTACCGAGAATGAGCCGGCCAACTTATTCTCGGAAGTTGGACAGTTGAAGTCTCAAGCCCGCTATTTGCAGTGAATTTAGTTAGTATATTTGATGTTTTATTCATATTTTTTATTCAAAGGTTTCATTCAGATGTTTCATTCAAGATGTCGTTTCCAAATTTCGCGAGTAGAGCAACGGCGCGCTGGGCGGGTGAATGACCGCGAACTTTGGAAGTGCGTAAGCGCGAACTGAGAAATCTTCGACGATTTTCGCGATCGAGAGACAGTCGATCCCTCGATCTAGACCCGGACGGGTCGATTGTGTAGCTCGAAGTCTTTCACCTTACTTTTGAATTAACCAGTCTTTAAATCCATTATTCCTTTAAAATCTTGTTCTAGATTGCTTCAGATTTACGCGTTTCGGAACCGTGGATGCGTGATCTCCTGACGGTCGTGATCGCGCGTACTTAGGAATACCGAGTTTCTGTCTTCCATTTATTTGGGAAATAGACTCACAGAACCAAGTCGCCGAGAGCAACAGAGGATCCCCTTCAGGGTTCCTCATCGTTGTACATGCTGTTTCCGTGGGAGTTCGTCGTTAATCGCGTTAACCGGTGCCGCGTTTGTCCGTGTTTCGCGTTTGCCCGTCAATTTACGTGCATTCGTTCTTCAGTTTTGACCTTTGGTTAGTGTTGTAAGAACTTGTCGAAAAGGTCCAAGTAAACAACAACGAATTGATAAAAATATATAGTTGACAACGTTTCGGACCTCTTACAGTCCCTTTTGAAGCCTGCTAAAAATAATAACTTATTGTAAAAAAGAGAGGAGAGGGAGAGGGAGAGCCCACACCTGTTACAGTGGTATGAGGTCCATCTTACTTTCCACGAGGGGTGTAACTTTTACTAATTTTCAACAATTCTTTGCAGAATCGTTTGTCGGTGATTGTTCGTCAACTTTCGAGGATTTGTGTTCTATATTAAGCCGGGTTAATTATACATAATTTAGTACAATCAAGTGCATCTATTTTTTGCAAATTGCATCTTTTTTTATTTCAAACTAATTTTAAGAACAGTCTAATACTGCCAATGAAGCTAAAAAATTCTTATGCAAGCATATAAAAGATTCCCTGATTGAAACGAATTGATTAACCCATATTACCAATACATTTTATTGAATAGTAAGAGAGTTACGGTCATACATAATATTTAAAAAATGGAGTTTCTATGGTAAAACTCTTTTCAATAACGTAACACTGTCTGACATAATTTTTTTACTTTTAATAAGTGCAAACGATTTTTACAGCATTTCTGTGTAGATTACGAATCCGTTGACAAAAATACTCTACGGGGTCGATTTTTTTGAGTAAATCAGGGTAAAAAAGTTTAAAAAACGTGATTTTGGTGCAATATGTTATTTTTTAAATTAAATAGGGTGACACATTTTTTTCATATTGAAAAAAAAAAAATTTTTTTCGAAGTTATGAGTTATGCAGTTCTTCTGAAAATATTCAAAGTCGATTGTCCCTCCATGCTTTTTACATTCTCATCAGAGGAGGTATTAGATTTATTTAAAATTTGACCCCCCCCCCCTCCTTCATTTTCGTAAAATGTCCACGTTATGAGACCCTCTGAACCCGTAAAACAGGTTTTTACGAATGTGTCGGTCTGTATGACTGTATGTAATTATGTATGTATGCATGCATGTATGTATGCATGCATGTATGTATGTATGCATGTATGGATGTATGCATGTATGTATGCATGTATGGATGCATGTATGTATATTACGAGCAAGATAACTTTTGAAATAATTAATCTATTAGATTGGACTTTGGTACACTCTTTTAGTGTCGAACAATAAACACCAAGTTCGACAGCCGGTTTAAAAACTCTATGCACGGCTATCCGTAGTACTCGGAAATTCGAAAAATGTATCCCTACGACTTTTTCGATAAAAAGAAAATTATCAGAGATAAATTTTTGGACAAACAACACAAGCTATGGAAAAAATGAATGGATAAAAGTTTTTTACCCAAAAAAAGAGCTACAAAGTTGTTATTAATAATTTTTTAATAGGATTCGTAGTTTTTACTTCATTCGCAAAAAATAGCATTAAAAATAAAAATATTAAATTCGTTGAAAAACGGCACAAGATACGAAAAAAAATTAAT
>CAKNWT010271640.1:871-13220 GCA_932066315.1 Andricus coriarius
GACATTTGACAAAAACCGGGGGGGAGGGGGGTCAAATTTTACACAAATCAAATACCTTCTGTGATGAGAATGTAAAATTTAGCATCTAATGGGGCAAAAGCTCCTAAGATTCTGTGTCGTAATATTTATTAAACTATTACTGCTTTAAATATTTTAAAATGATGTGCTGAGTACAATCATTGTTTGAAATTTTGTGACTTTTTTGCACAAAGTTCGATCCTAGGGTTGAATCTAGAGAAAAATATTCTAAAAATATCTTGATAATTTAGCAGAATACTATAGCGGCTTGCCTTTGAAATGAGCTAAATAACTTTGAAAAATGTTGATGATTTTCTGAGCCATTCCAATTTCTCGAAAATATCAAAATTTGACATATTTTTGCAGTATCTTTTTATTGAATAGAAATTTTGTATTGATATTATCTTGTTTGAACACAATAAAACAAACGTATGCCAAGGCGAATCATAATGGGGATCTGTCTTGTTATCTTATTTATCTTGACCTATAAATGTTCAACTAAATGATATGGACTGAATTGAAATTCACAAAAAGAAATAAAAAAGTTATTCATAAAAATTATGATTTAATGTATTAAATGTATGAAATTGTGGAATCTGCAACTGAGTTGGGTAATAAGCGATGGGAACAGCATACATGCAAATAGGAATTCTGCAATTCTACGGCTATTGGTCCATGTTTCAAAATTTATCTGATAGGTATTTTAGGCATTTGATTGTTCATTTCGTCCAAATTTAAAATCTCTTACTATGCAAGCGAAAAATCGCAAGCATAAATGCTTTTTATCTCACATCTTATTTAAATTTTCAATATTTTTGCGATGCCTTCTTTAAAAGACAAAAAAACGACGGCATTTGAGGCTTATTTTACAAAGCATTTTAATAGCTTTCAACATATTCGAGGGTGATTTTTAATCCTCCACCGTCCTCGTGGGTCGTTGGTGACACAGTCGATTTTTCGAGGTCGAATTTTATTGGGAAGAAAGAGGCGTGATACGTCAAAAAACTTTTGTTTGAATATTTAAAAACAATTGAATGATAAGATAGAGGATCCGAATAATAACTTAGAATGTTAAAATTATATTTTCATCGCAAACTGTATTAATGGAGGAGGAGGGAACACACATGACCCACAAGGACGGCGGAGGTTGTAAAAATAACGAGGACGGCGCGGCGGAGGATTAAAAAGTTGGCCATTTCAGGCAAGGAGCCTGCATTTTATCTTTCTGTAATTAGTGGTAACACAAGAAAATATGACAATATAACACAAAGAAATCAAGGAATGTATTTGCAACGGGTATGCATTTTACACGTTGATAAAGATCGACTGAGATGACATGCGGCTATATTAACAGCACAAATTTTTTTCAATCTTTTTAAAATAAATGCAAAACAGATAAGAACAATTAAAAATATTAGAAAAGTAACTATTTTCACGATTTATTTGATTTTTACGACATATACGTCTATCAAGATATCTTATAATTGCATTGTATAGGGCAGTATTAGTATTACCTATGCTAAACTCATCTAAGGTATATAATCAATAATTTTAACCCGCATTATGAATAGTTTTTTATGATTACTTTCGAGTTTTATCCTAAAACATTAATGCAGCGTGACTAGATAAAAAACCTGTGTGACAGACTTTGAACTGATTTTCAAATCCTCAACTCTACAATAATAAATTAATCTCTTGATTAGTATTTTTTTTAACTCACTATAAGATATGTATATCTGTGAAATTTAAATGTCGAACATGACTTATATTTTATTTAATTGAAAGGTAGGTCCTCATTTTAGAATTTAATTTGGAAACTAGAAAACCGACCCAGAATGAAGATAACTACAACATAAATTAATAAATATGCACCAAAATAATTTAAATTTTATAATTAATATATTTATAGATTTATAATAAAAGTTTAGGTTTGAACAGTTTTTGATTGATTTGAATTTAGAAGAATTCGCACTGTATCTCGGGATACACTTTTAGTTTTGACAGGCTTCGAATCATCTCCTTGCTTGGTTTAGTCCACCTTAAACAGTGATGACTATATTTAGCAAGTGAGTATACGGAAAGAGGGAAGATTGTAAAGAGATGTCAATAGAGTAGCTACTAACTTATTTTTTAAATTGGAAAATAGTTTACTCTCTCAGCTGATTGTACTGACTCGTGTGTCGCTTTTTAAATTCGAACCCTTGGAGGCTTCGCGTCGAATCGGCGTTGACAGGTCAATGGTTCTGACCTGTTCGTGTGTTGTTCAGCTGCTGTGTCTTATATCCCTAACTTTCATTTCGAGTTTAAAGTGTCGCACATATTTTAAATTAACTAGCTGCGAATAGGTACTGCTTGTCTTGTAGATTCAGGATTAAATTACTTGAAAAAGAGAAAAAGATGCTGACTGGTAATTGCCTTTTCTGACTGACTATATGCTTTGCAATTTCGCGGTATTTATACACGTTACCCTTCTTTAGATCCTTAAGGGGGGTGAGTAGTTTTGGAAGTAGGGTAGTTTAAATGGTAAATCAGCTCTATGATTGTACGCATGATCGGGTAAGGAAAGGGTTCGAAAAGTCCAAATGTCCAATGAAAATTGAGGGTTATAGATATGCCCTTATTTGAAAAATGACGCTGCACCTAGGACGCCACCAAGGCAGTGAGTAGGCTTATGTATAGTAATATCTGCATGAAATGTAATATCCAATCGGTGTTGATGTTCACCGATATGGCCATCTAAGTAAAATTATGCTGTTATCAAAATGCATGGTATCCCTTCTTTATTCCTCAGGGCATATGGGGTAAGTGTTGTTAGCGGTAGCCCTTCCTAGATGCCAAGGGGGTATGTTTGGTTAGTTAATTGTGCCATCAGTGTATATGATCGCTTGCATGCCCTTATATGGAAGATTAGGCAAAAATGTGGATGTATCCAAAATATTTGAGTGCAAGATTAAAAGTTGACTACAGTTGCATATTGAACTTTTAGTCCAGACTACCGGATCTGCTTCTTATGTCACTTTTGTTGATATTATTGCGCTGGTTTCATAGAATGTTTCTAGTTTTATATTTAGAGTGCACATGTAAAAAAGGGATACATTTTCTATGAATCTCAAAGTGACGAATGGTAACGTGAGTTCGTCTGGGAAGAACTCAGATTTTACCCGTACTTGAATAGAAATACACTGATGGAAATGATAACGTTGCTCAAACCATTCGGTCGTGAATTAAAAAATCACGAGTATATTTTTATAGCATAATACTTGTACTTAAATTTAAATAGTACGAAATGCACTAACTGAAATATGGTAAATACAGTTTATTTATATTTGTGATACGGAGCTGTAATGTATGTTTCTACAATATGAAATGGGTAATTCTATGAAATATTTGTCTGAGGAAGCTAACTTTCAGATTTTGTCATTTAGCAATATACGCTGTATGACTGATTTACCCGACTCGCCTTGATTTCTTTACAACAGGAGCATCTCACTCATGCCTGCGCCTCTGCCTGCATAAGCCAGAAGAATCACATGGCCAAACACACATCTTGTATGGCTCTCTCTATACCTGTAATAGAATATGGTTAATGTAACCATAAATATTGTTGTACCGTTCATTTATTTATATTAATGTACACTACAGCTTTTCCGTTATGATTCTAAATATTTTAATCGTCGTTAGCAAGAGTCTTTAACAAGAGTATGAACCGGAGCAACGCATTTGTTTGGAGATAAAATGGGACAGTAACACTAAATTTCTATTATATATTATTGATTTTATCGTGACGCCCAGGTTAAGAATACAATAGCATGATCGTTTTCACATATATTGACCATTATGCGTTATGAGAGTTCGGACTCTGTCAAATACTCGGCCTACATACAATTATCTAATATGCATGATTATTGTTAATTAATTAATGTTTATGTATGATATTCGCCGAATGTGACAATTGTATTTGGCTATTATTGGTTATTCGTTTTAAATATTACATAAAAACAAAGAATTTTATTATACCTTAACCGTAGACTGCAGACTATAAATTTTGATAATCCTCAAGGTTTTGCAGGTGATTAATATAGCTAAATTTGATATCCTGAGATCAGATTATGTAAAAACTTCTACCTTCCAGGCAGTATTATAAATTTAAACAAAATTAAAATGTTTAATCGGGTGGATTTTAGTATATATAGCAGTGGATTTTTTAAATTCTGTATCGATTTCTCAACTTAGAAAAATGAAGATTGTCACTCTACTTCTTACGTTCGTCGTTTTTCTTAATTTAAAATGTAAGTATAATATATTCTCAGATTATTAGAATGCCTCACATTTTAGAAACTTCTTATTTACATGATTCAATTGGAATAATTGTTCATTTTTATTTTGTTGATACTCTCAATGCTTTTAGAATATTTTGATATAGAAATATCCATGCCAAGCCTTGAAGGCCTGGTGTTTAAAAGCATAAACTTACAATGCATTTAATTTCGTATTGTATGATTTTCACAGCTCGTACTTTAGAATTTTTTCTTTTTGAACGACTTATAATTTTTATCAAAAAAACACTTCAATTTTGTACGTATATGCAAAATTTACGTAATCAAACAGCAGTGAATCTGTTTATGGATAACTGAAAAAGCAGGACACTATCATCCAAATCTCACAAAATCTCTAGGTTCTCAATATAGAAAGGTTTTTAAATGAGCATTCAAATATTTTTGAAAAGTGTAGTTAGTAGTCCCGACATTTTTGGACGACTAGTCCAAACCCTTTTCCAGCTCCGCAAATCTTTCGGCACTACTAAATGCAGGCTTTAGGAAATAGGCTGAAAGGTAAAAAGATAAATAATATCACTTCGTAGATATTTTATGCAGTATAATTCTAAAAAACGCCTTCAATGCGGTTATAAATTTAAAAATATTTTTATTTCACATTTTCCACTTTTTAATAGTTTTGAAGTTCTATATAACATCCGCACTTTACATAATCAGTCAAACTCATGTTTGTCACTAGAGAAAATTATCATACGTTGGTATTATTTATTTTATGTATTTATGCATACTTTCCTCAAAAATCGTATCAGACCTACACTTTTTTCAATTTTGTTTAAATTTAAGAAAGTTTGCTTTCGATTTGTTGATTTTACATAAATACGTGTTATTTAAAAAAAATTTCGAGGAAAATCGACGAAATACATTGATAAAAAAATTAATTAAAAAAAATAGTAAATAGAAATGCAAATCAAAAAAAAATTTAATTAAATAAGTGAAACGTTTTTCTATGAGTTTTTAAACATAAATTTCTGACTTGGTTAATATTTTTAATTTTAAATAAACTACTGGGAAATTTATAACTCATTTTTCTCACATTTATTTATTTGTTCGAGGGATAAGGTTATTGTTAATGGTTTTCATTTGTCATGATAAGATATTTATGTGTCTCTTCCATAGTCTGCATATTGTAAAATAATTTCCAAAATTTCCGAATCTAGCACAGAAGGTAAAGTTCTGTCTTCAGATGTTATGAATCTTTTCTAAAGTTATTTATTTGGTTGAGGGATAAGGTTGTTTTTAATATTTTTAATTTACTCTGATAAAGATATTTATGTGTCTCGTCATAGTCTGCATATTGTAAAATAATTTGCAAAATTTCCGAATCTAGCACAGAAGGTAAAGTTCTGTCTTCAGATGTTATGAATCTTTTTTAAAGTTATTTATTTGGTTGAGGGATAAGGTTGTTTTTAATATTTTTAATTTACTCTGATAAATATATTTATGTGTCTCGTCCACAGTCTGCATCTTGTAAAATAATTCGCAAAATGTCATAACAAGGTAATAAATCTAGCACAGAAGGTCAAGTTCTGACATTAGATCTTATGTATCTTTTTTAAAATTATTTATTTGGTTGAGGGATAAGGTTTTTTTAAATATTTTTCAATTACTCTGGTAACTATATTTATGTGTCTCTTCCATAGTCTGCATATTGTAAAATAATTTGCAAAATTTCAGAACAAGGTAATAAATCTAGCACAGAAGGTGAAGTTCTGACGTCAGATGTTATGCATCTTTCTTAAAATTATTTATTTGGTTGAGGGGTAAGGTTGTTTTTAATATTTTCAATTTACTTTGATGAAGGTATTTATGTACCTCGTCCATAGTCTGCAGATTGTAAAATAATTCGCAAAATTTCATAACTCGGTAATAAATCTAACACTAAAATAAAGTTCTAAAGTCGAATATAAACAGTCATCCACTTTTCAATCTCTGTTATCAATTTAAAAAAAAACTTAAAGCTATATAATCGTACGGTTATTAGGTTATATAACACTAAATTTTGCCAGTTCTCTATCAATGTGTTAGATAAAAAAAAAATGAAGATCGTTACTGACAGCGTACTTCTTACGTTCGTAGTTTTCCTTAATTTTAATTGTGAGTATAATAATGCAATCTATCCTAATGCTACCAAATTAAATTCACTTTCAGAAATTTTCTTTTTGAAAATATTGAGTCTAATTTTTCGAATTCGTTTATAAATTCAATGCTTACCGAAATTAAATCTTCCCGGCCATAAAAAATTTCCAATCGTAAATTGCCGATACTAGAAAATTCCCAACGTTATAAAATATTAAAACTTGAACAATTAATTTTTTTTTTAATACATAAAAAATGCTTTTATTATTTTGTTTTCCATAACACGCAAGATCAAATCCATTCCAAATCAGGCAGGTTATATAGTACAGTTGAAGTCGCGGGATTTTCTTTTGATTGAAAAAAAATATTTCCACGAACTTCCTAATAATTGAATTTTGTCATCTATTTAAAAAAACACACATTTTTTCGTGAAAATTCTACAGTTTTGCTATCTAATTTAGATATCTAAATTTTCTTTTCGGATTCTGGTTAGTTCAACCATGCTCTTTCGAAATCCGTCCGCAAATTAAAAAATTAAAAAAAGGGCGATGATTTGTCTAAAAATATAAAAAGTCGGTTTGCACAAAAAAGCAATTTTTGTGGCCAGAAGATTTTTTTTATATTAGCGAACTTTCGCATTTTTCTCGGAAATAACCAAAGATACAAAAAAATTCAACGGTGATGTTTATACACCTACACAATTTCTGCAAACAAGGTTTCGAGCTCTATGGTAATACCTCGCATCGCTTACGAGAAAAATTCGAAGATTGTATTTTCAGAAACAAAATTATCTCAGCTTCAAAAATAGTTGAGGTGGAGTTTTAGGGACAATATTCTTTTCTTATTTTCAAAATTTGAAGATTAGGTTAAAGAAGACTTTCTGCAAAACCCTAATTTTTTTATTTTCATCAGAACCTAATATCATTTTTTCAGAGTACAATAATAGCAAAATTTCAGTACTTTAATTACAGTTGTTACAAAATTAAATTTTTTCAATGCAAGATTTCAATTCTCAAAGAAATTTGATTTCAAATATACAATGATTCTTTATTATTTATTTCTTAAAGATATGCTATTTTCAAATTTCATTGTACAATAATGTTGTACATTATTTCTTCCCTGACTTGTGAATTTACACTTTATTTAATATCTAGATGTACACAGTTTAATTTCTTTAATGTATAATAATTGTACAATTTTAGTACTTCAACATGAAATAATTCTACAATCTCGGTTATTCCACATAGAATTTTAATTCTTCACAACTGCATTTTTTAATTGTGTAATAATTGCATATTAAAATTTCTGTTACCTTTAATTTTCGGAAATTTTATTTTTGAAATTTACACTAAAAAAACAGACACGCTATCAACAATATTTTTTTATTGCCTAATTCTTTGAGCACATATAATTAAAGTTGAACGTTCAATTTTCAATATAAAAGAAAGCTCCACTTTTGTTAAAACATAATTTTTTTATATAACTTTAATTTAATTTAATTAGATTTTTCATCCAAAATGTAGATTGAAGCTAATGTTTCTCTTAAAACTAGATTCACAGCCTTTTTTGTTTAAAACTAAGCCGTTGTTTATAAAAAATATTTTCTTTTCTTGTATTGGATTTATATTCTGCATTATTCTTTAAAAATTGGTGTTGCGATATTCTTTTCTTAATTTTCTGATAATCTAAGGAAGGCATCCCATGAGTTTTACACGGGCTAAGCCATTGTTGGAGCCGAGAGACATTTTTTCTCTACAAATACAATTTGGAATTTTCCTTGTATTTGAAAGCTATAACAAAAGAGCACCAGACATTTTTCATGGAACTTTGCTGGATGTTGAAACTTTTGTCCAACTCGTATAACACTTACAATACATAAGAAACTATAGAATTTTACAGAAATGGCTTTTTTCTTAAATAGAAGTCAAAATTTAAATGTTTATTACTTCGTGAAACATGTTTTTCTCTAATCGGAAAAATTCTTGTTGCCTAATTTCCTCCAAAAATTAACATCTTTCGTCCCTGAGAGATTCTGCAATTTTAAATATACAGAACCTGCCTAATTTGAAATAAATTCGATTTTGATTATATTATTGAAACAACATTTAATTGTTTAGACTATTTATTTACACTTGTCTATAGACCATTCGGTACATACAAGGGTAGTTTCGCAGGGATATCTAAAAACTTAAATCTCGTATAGCCAGACGCATACACACATAAAAACTAGGTAAAAATGATTATGAACTATCTAATGATCTCCAACGCTCGCAGATAATCTTCACAATTAAGTTAACAAATCTTCTAATAGTAGAAGGATTGACGGAAGACAATATAGCTAACCATTTATCGGAGGAATGAACATCTGTAGGGTTTGTAGGAAACTTAGACTCAAACAAGTGCCGACAAGCCGGACAATCAGACAAAATATGGTACAAACTCTCATTCTCGAGGTAGCAAAGCCTACATTTCTCTTCCATATTAAAAACATACTTTCCACGGTCAATCAAAATGCGGCATACATGTATATTCGATAGTCTGAGTTGTGCAAAAATTCTTTTATAAAACAGAGGCATTCGCATTAGTAAGTATGACTGTGTGCCGGATTGCATCGCCAGATGCGGAAAAATGAGTAAGCTCTTAGACAGGGCGAGACGTTCGCCATCAAGGTTCTCAAGATAGGATTTGTAGTTCCCAAGAACTATCTCTCGGTCAGAGCTTATAGAGTTTAATGTTAAATTCTCCCATCTGTCCACCAAACCACCTGCATCGAAAAAAACTCGGATCTGGGAGAACCAGTTAAATTTGTTGTAGGGATCCTTTACTGCCAGTGATCTCAGCCTATCGAAACATAATCTTGGGTACCGTGAATCATCCATTGTCGAAATTTTAATTAACCAAGATAAAATATTTTTTAAGACCGTATGAGATAAATGCAAAGATCCCGTTTCTAATCTCACTGCGTAGTTTGGTGTATTGGTGGGCAAGGATAGGAGTCTCTTAAAAAAAGAGAGCTGTACTCTCTCTATAACTTCCAAGTGATTTAGGCTCCAAACCTGCGAGCCATACAGTAGCGTACTTACAGAGAGGCTCTGGAATAATCTAATGTAGGTGTTCCACGAATCAGCTCCGACCGAGTGGATCGTTCTTAGGATCGAGCCCACGGCTGTGTTCGCCGCACTAACCGATCTCCTTGCGGCCGGTAAAAAGGAGCATGAACCAGAAAGAGGGGTACCTAAATAAGTATATTGTTTAACTACCTCAATACGGGTGTCGCCGAATCTAAAAGACTTAAATTTCCTAGCAGATGAATTCGCTGATTTAGAAAAAATTACAACTTTAGTTTTTTCCGTGTTCACAGTAAGATTATTTTCCTTGCAATAAGAATTAAGTGCTTCCAGCTTTCTATTTAATTCAACTGGGGTATCCGCAAAAAGAACATAATCATCCGCATAACCAAGCAACAATATTTCTATTAAACTATTTATGGAGAGGCCTCGACAGCCTTGCCGGATAAGATAGTCTTCTAAATCGGAGATAAAAAGCAAAAATTCGTATGGGCTCAAGACTTCACCCTGAAGGATTTTATAATTTCAGAAATTTGTTGTCGCAAATCTTATTTGTAGAGATTTATCGTTCATCCCACTTTAAGATTGTACTTGCAAAAATATTCTTATTGTTGGGAAAAATAGGAATTATTTAAAACAATTTAAATTACTTACGTTTCTTTCCGAGACATAAACCTCAATGTTTTCTCTCTGTACTTAGGTGCAGAGCTCTCAAAATCGGAGGAAAGTGAATCTGTCAATGGACCATTCAAAAAGCCTGATAGTCCACAGGAAGAATTCAGTTATCTATCTACTCCTAGGAGACTCAGATCCTATACTTTTGATCAACATTACAGATATCATAATCAACCCAATTTTCCATTGCTCTCTAATGGACGTAGAATACCAAATTTTGATGAATATTTCGGAAAAAATAATCAACAACCCCAGCACAGTGTTCATCCACAACAAGAAATTGTTTTTCCATTACTCTCTAACGGACGTAGAATACCGAATTTTGATCAATATTTCAAACAAAATAATTCACCACCCACTGACAAAAAAGAAATCTTAAAGCATAGAAAATTTACTTGATTTAAGGAAGTGATCGTACTGAATACGCCCCATAAAACATTTCATCAGAACAAAAAAAAATGGTTTCATCTAAACCAAAAGTGTGAAATTATTGTTACAAAATAATATTTATTAAGGTCAGTAAAGCATTAGCTGAGTGAAGCATTAGCTTTGTTTCAATAAAACAAATTCTTTCCTTGATAAAGGGTCATGGAAACATTTTATTGAATTAAACAAATATTTTCTGGTTTCAAATATAATTTATTTGATTCAAATATACCATTGTTTGACTGAAATTTTATTTTAATCAAACAAATTCTACTTTTGACATAGGGTCAAACAAATGTTTGGTTTATCCAAAACAAACATTTTTCTCATTATATTGATTGAAAGAAAAGAGAGATTTTGTCTTTAAGAATTAGATAGTTAAATTGGTCAAACGTGATTTTAAATCAAGGAAATATTTACGGAGAAAAATAAGTCTGCTAAAGCTACAGGATTTTCAGTTAAAATAGGGACAGCATAGCGTTACTGTAGTTCTTACCGAATTTTCTGCAGAATTTACAGAATTTTTAGTAATTTTTCAAATTGAGGGATCCCTTCCGAAAATTTACAAACTAAACTCTGGAGGAAATTCGGAATTTCTTACAGAAAAGCTTTGCTGTCACTATTAAAACAGAAAATCCTGTAAGTTTAGCATACTTTTTTTCAGCCTGTTTCCTTCAAACAGATTAAAGTCCATCGGCTGAAGTAAAAGTTTTTCTCAATTAAAAGATATAATTCCTTGGTTCAAAGAAACATACTGTCAATTTTACAAAAAATGTTATGAAAACAAATGGATCTTTATGTATTTTATGCTTTCCCCAATCACCGCGCCGGTATGAGCGACCGCGTTCGTTCAGAGAAATCCAAGTTGCGATGCGCAGTTTCAGGGAGAAGGATAGATTGGGGATGCGCATGGAATTACTTAGTTCTCTAGAGGACTAAAGGCCACATTACTTCCCTGTGACGTCGCAGGTTCTAGAGCGGGTATTAGGAAAAGATATTAATTGATTCAAAGAATCAAGTCTTGGACCGCCAGAAAAAAAAGAAAAATTTGAAAAAACATCATAAATTGCAAAAGTAAACCGAGCTTGAAATAAAAAAAAATTTAATTGACCTGAAAAAATGCCACAATAATTACTTTATAAAATTTTATAGTTAAAACACCAAAATTCAAGTGTAGCATTTGCTTAGAAGTTTAATAAGGTAATACTAATTAGATATAAGTTAATATTATTTTAATAGTAATATATATATATATTTTTATCTGTAAACAAAAAGTCTCCAAGCATTTGAATTTCAAGCGACATTTGTCCGAAACTGCTGAAAGCTGCGAATACGAAATTTATTATGGAAAGAAATATTTTGTAAGAATGATTTGTTTCTTTTTCATGAACTAAGTGAATGTTTCTTCCAACAGATTGCATGAATATTTTCTCCAAAAAATGTTGTTTATACTGCAATAAATGTATAATTGTAACAAATTTGTGGAAATGTATTTCCTTTATTCGAACAAATATTTGTTCAAATTATATAATTTCAGATTATTTATTCAAATGACGATTTCTCCCAATGAAATAGATCAATATTTCATCTTTTAAATTTTCTAAATATATAATAGTTATTTGTGATACAAGTGCGCCACCACCGACTCATGCTTCGAGCCGCGGGCGAGTGATGCGAGTGTTGTGTTAGGAGGAGTGAAAAAAAAGACTAATTTTATATTGCATGGAGTGGACTTCAGACCCCCCCCCCCCC
>CAKNWT010271696.1:7577-22483 GCA_932066315.1 Andricus coriarius
ATCAATAATATAAAATAAAGGCCGTGGATACGTGTAGCGGAATTTCGGTTCAAAACGTGTTTTTTTCATTACAATTTTTTAATTTCGTAAAACTTAAAAAAATGATTTTGTCATAAAATGATTTAAAAATTAGGAGCGTGAAAACCACTAGAAGACTTTAAAAAAATATTTTCAAATTGTTTAAATAATTCTTTTAAAAGCGCGAGATGTGGAAAAATAAAGGGCACTATTTGACTTTGTAACAAATACTTTTGCAAAAAAATATCCAATACATAGACTTTGTGTAATTTTTAACGAAAAATTGAATCGCGTTTTTACTTTTTCTGTATATCGCGCATTCAAACAAATTGTTTAAACAAAAATAGTTTAAACATTTAAAAATCAAACCTCTTTTCATTTATAGAGAGGTCATCAATCAATTATGGAGTTTTTAAGCCAATAAAACTTCTTTTGAAAACCGTGGACGGAATACATTAGTAAACATCGGAACTTTCTAGAAGATATAAAATGATTCAAGAAGAAATTTTAAAATATGTTGAAATAAATCCTAAAGATCGAATTTGGAACCGGAGAGCCTGTTGAATTTACTGGCCACATATTTAATTAGAAAGTCAATTATTAAATGAAAAGAACTGTAGGAATGGAAAATACAGAATTTTAAAAATATGTGATATTGTTTAAAGATCAGCTTGGCTTATTTTTCAGTCATCAGAATTGAAGCAGGCAAGATCCACCATGAACACAAACCAAACATTCAGGTCAGGCGAGTTTTCTAGTAGATTGCGAACGCGGGAAGAATACACAAAATAATTACTTACCCAAAAGCGCTAATGCAGTGAATCTAGACGTTTGTTGGTTTTCAGATAATTTTGTGAACCAGTGATTCTTCCTGATAGGGGTGCTTCGTAAGAGATATCGTTGATGGTGAGTATAAGATAATCCTCGAAAACAGTATAATTGTTCCAAATGATAAATTGTTTCGAGTTACTGGATCATTTTCCTGATTTAAGAGAAATAAAATTTGGTGTTCGAATTTGGTAGTAATTAGAACTGGTGTTTCCTAACTTGATAATCCAACTAGAATATCCACAGATGATCGAAAGTAAATATACACAATACTAAAATTATAATTTACTGGAGCGAAACTTGATGCAAGCTTGAACATATATAACTAGAGTATAGATAATTGAGGAAATATGTGGGGTGTGACCATTAGCTAATCTGCCTTCGAAATACGGACTGACATTGGCGATTGACTGCCCTCATAACTACTGGATTACTCGCATTTTAAATTAAGACAAAACTTCTCACAAAAATGAGATGGGTATATATATAAACATAAATATATATATATATATATATTTTTTTTTTGTTATCTTTGATCGAAGACAATAAACTAAGCAGCCTTTCCTCTTCCGGTGGTTGCTGCTTAATCGTATCAAGAAATGCTCAACCGTTAACATGCTAGAAGCGTGACAAGAGTTTTAGGAATAATTGATTCACGTCAGGGAAAGACATTGAATAAAATAATTACATATTTTTTATTTTACTTTATTTCCCTTTAAATAAATTGAGCTTGATTCTTGTTTGTCTACTGGTCTTAAAAATCGTATCGACTCTTTTCCTTTGATCAAAAAAATTTATTTTACAAATGCTTACAAGTGAAAATATCGATTACTATATTACGTAGACTCATTTACAAGACACTCTCGTCGTTTACAAGGTTAATTTGTGTGTCTACAGAATCAGAACTAATTGAATTTACGACATCTACGAAGATTATTTGTCACGAACGAAGGACTTTTATTGCCGGAGAAGAGAGCAGGGAATAAGATGGCGACGTGACTACCCGTGGTTATAGGTCTCGTTCTTCCATAGCTATAGAAATGTGCTTTTGCAATGGGAAATTCAGGTGCTCCTAAAACAGAGTTTGTGTGTCGAGTCGAGAAGAAATTACTAACGAGAAAAACCTGTCTAAATTTGCCAACAAAAAAAACATTCCACAAGTTCAAACTCACTTCACCATTGAAATGTTTTTCTCTCTATTCTTTCCACTTTATATAGGATAATGAGAAGAGATTTGGACTCAGCTATCATCTATTTGCAGTTCATGCGTATGCGTTACAGAGTGTGCATCAAGTACAAAAGATTGCGATTTGACACATCGTGTTTTTCATTAATCTCAGCTGTTTTAAAATTTCTGGTGATTCTGTGCAGATTTGAAAAATGCCCACCTAGATAGATGCAAGCTATTATACGCGAGAATTTTTTTATTGCTTCTCTAGAAGAGAGCTCAAGCCAACTGGTGCGAGACTAATGAATGCATCCCAGCTGGGCCACCTCAACATGTACTCCATTGCTAGATTATGAATAGGACTGAACACAACTAATTTTAGCTTATCATTAATAATGAAATAGCATTCGCGGTAAAGATAAAATACGTTATGCCTCGTCAGAATAATGGGATTTCAGGCTACTCCGAGCACTGATATATTTCGTTACATTTGTGATGTGCAAACAAATTGAACCTCATTCCCACGACATTTATTTAACGAGCAAGGAGCTTTCGTAGTTAGTAACTAATATTATATATTGTGCCAAAGCATGCTGTCTCGCTTCAGATCATATCAACGAATAAATGAGAACTCGACAAATATGTTTCTTCAACATGTAGAGAGAAATATCAAAGATTTTTAAATCAAGATTACAATGAATCAAAGTGACAAACTAGGTAATCTATTTTTAAGGCTGTGGATTTTTCCTTTTAGACATTATATTGTCCTTGTTAACGCAGTCGTATCAGGATTGTTTGAAAACTTCCAAATTTTTCCAAATTGTTGAACCGAAATATTCTAGAATGTTCTAAGAAGATCTGAATTTGTCTGGAATGTTTTGCGACGTACTAATAAATTTTTGACATCAATTTATCATTTTTTTCCACAGTAATAAATATTTACAATATGACGATTCACGTAGCATTGATTGATTGCATTGCAATCTACCAATAAAATTGCAGTACAAAGTTAATTTTGCAAGATTTCGATATCAGGTGAGATTACATTCCTGAACTGCAGTTCAGAAATAAAATCTTGCGTGATAATTTTATCTTAGTTATGAAAAGTTAAATTTCAAAATTTCTAGACTCTTCTAGAACATTTCGATATTAATTTTAGGACATTGTGGTCTATTTTTCATCAGAAAATTCTAAAGGAGATTTGAATTTTTTCTAATTGACTAGATTGTTCCAGATATTTAGATAATGCTGGAAATTTCCATACTTCTCTTTAATATTCTAAAGTATTGTAGATCGTCCTAGAGTGTTTTTGAACGTTCTAAAATATAATAAATTATTTGATACGTCAGGAATTATTTTAAGGAATTCGGAAATTCTAAGGGATACCCAATTTCTCTAGATCTGTACAGAGCGAGATATTGTATTTTATTTCTGAAATATCCGGTAGATATTCTAAAGATACCTGGTGGATATATGAAAATTTCTATATCACTCAGATATCCATTGAATATCCTAGGATAATTTCTAGATGTTACGGGGATATTACGTTGAATATTTGAATATTAAAAAATATTGTAGAATATCGTATGTGTATCCCAGTTATATACAAATTTCCATATTGTTGGGATATCCAAAAATTATACAAAAAATATTTCTAGGATTTCCAGAGTACATCACTAGACATAAATTGAATATCAACATTCTCGATTTTTGTTGGATTTTGTTGAATTTTTTTAATATAGGGTCATCTACTAAATTTGTTTGATTTTTCAATATGGAACCATTCATTCTAAAAGCGCAAATATTCTGAGCATAATTAAAAAATCGGCTTTTTTCTCATTCTTATTTGAAAAAGAAAAATGTGTACCCTCTTCAAACTTTTATTTCTGTCGCACTATATCTTCGCCTAGATGTGATCTTATATGCTTTCAAAATTTTCTAAACAAGTTAGAGGTTTATGCTTTTTCATCAAAAAATGGAAGTCAATAAATTCTAAGACTAATTTTTTGTGACTAAATGTACAAATTCCAGTGTTAATACACCTGAACTAATATTTTTGTGTATATGCAATGGTGAGGAACGATTTTTTTTTACATTCGAAAAAAAGTTCTAGTTAAAGTTACCAAACGTGTCTGGTTAAAAAATTTCTAGTTATTTTAATCAGAACTAATGGTTAATATGACTAGAAAATTTTAGTTAATTAACTCTGGTTGATTTTTTCCGGATAAAAAGATTCCCTTAATATTTCTGGTAACAAAAGTGTCGCAATCTGATGTCAGTTTCCAGAAATATGTCTTTACTTTCGTGTCGCGTTGTTGGATATGTCAAGTGACGCTTTGTCATAAATGTCCAATTCTCAAACAATCGCGATTTGTTTCATGTAGTTTTAGTTATACCATCAGGTCAACTTCATAGTAATCATAGAGAAGCGTGAGTGCGAGTGAGACAATAGTAGATGCCACATAAGAGCATCTCTGTCGCACTTATGAATGTGGCTACTATGAATTTGGTTTTACGTATAAGTGTAAATAATCATACTGAACCATGAATTTAGTTGTTTTATAAGAAAAAGCTGCGCGTTGTCTGTCCAAGCACCAGTGGTACAGGAATATTTCCACACCAAGCACATATTTTTTGGGTGTGTCTTTGAAAAATATTCTCGAAAACATTAACACTGTAGACAATAAATAAACAAATAAAATGTTCGAGAATTTTGGTAATGACCAAGTGATCTAAGTGCATCTTATATAAAATCCCGAAGAGATTAGTCCTAACAAAGATTTTCAGAAACAGAATGAATCAAAAATAGGGGAGACCGGGGGGAGTTGAACATAGGGCCGAGTTAAACCAGTACGTTTATCTTCTAAGGTTTTCGAATGAGGGGCCATCAAATTAACTCGAAGTGATGTACTTGAAACTTGAATTGTCCCTAAAGTTATTTTGTTTACCTGTTGCATTGTCCAAAGTTATCATAAAAAACTTGTTTTCGTGGCTAATAAGTAAATTTTAACAAGTTTCAATTTTTCGATCCCAAGCTCTCTGTAAACCATATTAATGTTAAACAATCGACCTGCTAGATTTAGTATACCTTCAAGTATATCACCCTTCAAGGATTTGAGGTTTTGTTTTTAGCAACAGCAAAATTCCATATTTTTTAATGTCAATCGCATGTCGGGGCGACTTGTACCAATTGCATATGGGGCGAGTTGAACTACTAAAATTCATGGTATTATTTGCATGTTGTACTGATGCTCCAATCAGAGACGAATTGAAAGCCAAAATAGAAAAAAGAGAACGGAACCCGACGAGAAAATATATTTTAAAGGACTTTTGTAACTCAAAAAAGGCGACAGAGAAAAAAGAAACGGAGAAGAGAGGAAGGCCAAGAAACAAGTAAAAAAGTAAAAGAGGAGGACAAAAAAAATGAAAAAAAAGGTTCTACTCCTCTAAAAAAAGGTATGCATTGTGATAAATGATTGGACATTTGAATCACGATTTCAAAATTATTGACTACGCTAAAATGGTACAATTCGCCCCGCATGTATGTACAACTCGCCCCGTGCGTGGGGCGTGTTGAACCATTTTCCGCATCATCTAATTTCGCTTTTAATTAACTCAGTTATTAAAGTAAACTGTTGATACTGGCAGTTATATAAGCCTAAGGTGTACAAAACAAGGTAACAATAATATGTTTTTAAAATTTCTTCACAAAAAATATTAAAAATATAACAATGAGAAGTGGTTCAACTCGCCCCGGTCTCCCCTATGCTGCTTTTGCTTCGAGTGTTGTAGATATCTATCGCCATTTATCAATATATTTACATATAGGTAGATGAAATTTTAACGAAGTGGAATATAGTTGCTGCACTCTGTTTCTGGTTAACCTCACCAGAAATTCTGGTTAAATTTACTCAAATTTCTGGTAACATTAACCAGAAAATTCTCAACCGGGAACTGCTGATACTTTTAACCAGAATTTATAGTTATGGCATATTTAACATTCTATTCTAGTTGAATTAACCAGAATTCTGGTTGGTTCAACCAGAATTTTTTTTTTTAGTTTATTATACTTTATTGCTTGATAATGACTACCGAAAGAGATCAGCAATTTTGAGGTTTGGTTTTGTGGTTAAAATTATAATGCAAATTTTATTCATATATAAATATCAATTATTTAAATACTTTGATTATTTTAATTATACTGAAGCATTAACCGCTTTTTATGCAATAAACCTTTATCGCCTGGCAGAACAATACATTAAATAGGCGAGGTTTAACAACATATGTAACAGCTCGAACCTCGAAATACAATTTTCATTCTGACGCAAATATATTGGATTTAGATTTTTCACACTCTAGGGGTACTTCGGCTTAAATAAACCAGTCACTGCAAACCGCGAAACTTATTCATTTTAATACTTTTTGCAAGATACTGCCAGGCATTAAGTTCATATTTTTGAGGTTAGAATGCCTACTTGCAATTTTATGTAAAAAGTATTGAAATTATACATTTTTCAATTTTGTGGCCATGTACATTAGGAAATTAATAAGAAATAAGTACCTTATTTTCAATTAGAATATAAAGTATGCATTAGAATACTTATTTTACATTATGTATGAAAACTACAAGGACTAGAACCAATATGGAACCTGAAGGAATTTGCGAAAAAATTACTGATCATTATTGTGTTAAATCACAAATCATACGAACTGGTTTTAATGTATATAGACATACTAATACGATATTTTGTCACTATTTAATTACTTATTAGAAATTATTGAATAAAAAGATGAAGCTTCAATTTCACAATTAAATTCTTTGGGAGTCAAAGTTTATTAAAAAAATAACTTGAGGCAAAAAAACTTAAGGTCGATCCCTTACTTCTTGAAATTATTCGATGTACTTTTACTGAGGTTATGGTGGCTTGGAACTCACCTCCCACCATCATTGACTTGGATGCAGCCCATTCTACAAATGGTGGGGTAAAAAAAAACCAGGCTGCCTAATATGACATACTAGGTACCATTCTCTTATCAGATCATTTGACTGCATGATAAAAATGCGTTCATGACTGATGATACATACCTGGAAAGCCCGGTGTAGAATGTTTTACGAAAAATTTCGAACTTAAGATTAAAAACTGCCTAAGACGTATTGGATATTGCGCATATATATAGATGCAACCGTCTTATGTCTCGAGTCTTTTTTTATAACGTTTTCTTTCCTTTTTGTCAAAGCATTTTTTTCTTGAAAAAAAAACAACATCATTGTAATAAAAGAGAAAACCTTTCTTTAAATTTACATAAATATATTTATTTTTTTCAATATAATGAGGTAACTCAGCTAAATCTTTTTTTTAATATCCGCCATCATGTAATTTCGCAGAATTTTTTAATGTTCTGGTGAATTTCAGAGGATTTAACATTTTTTTGGGGCGTTTCAAAATGTTAAAGGGAATTTTATAATTTATTTCAGTACCTGCAAGGGGTAAACAAGTTTTTTGTGGTGTGTGTGTTCTATGCAGATTCGAAAAAGGAGAGCATGGGCCAAGTACTGCGAGACTAATGAATGCATTTCAGCTAAGCTACCTTATTATTTATGTAAATTTATAAAAAGGTTTTCTATTTCATTACAATAATATTGTTTTTTTTCAAGTACAAAAAATGCGTTGACATATTGGGCTGCAACCACTTTAAGTCTGTGGTCGGAGGTCCAGCGCTGGTCTTGAAACGTTGGAAAACCTGTCTTATCAAATAAAAAATAAAAAGATCAAACGAGAGTCCGTATTTTTCAAATTAAATTAAAACTTATATTTTTATAAAAATTAATTTTAGATGAAAAAAAATGTAAGTCTGTTGAAAATTGTAACCTGGATCGTATTTAAGACATTTAATCGACATTGTTCCCACCGTGTACGAGTATATCTATAACATTGTAAATTTTATTTATCAAGTTTTCTTAAATTGATATTGCGGCAGCAGTTTCTCATAAAATTTTCTCTTCCTAGTATTTACATTTATGTACAGATTAAAGTCTGGAAACTTAGGGTATCATCGTCTAATTCTATAAGGTAGGCATGGTGAAGGTAAAGCAACTCTAGTCTTTGTTACGACCTAGCTGGAGCCCATCTTGGATAGAACGCAACTCTAAAACGTTTCAGGAAGAAAATGTAATTAATCTCTGCTTTACGCTCACATTATTTTGGTAAAATGTCAGGCGCTTATCAGTTTGAAACAAGGTAGAAACCTAACAGAATTAAGTTTCCTTGATATGAACTAATTTTCCTTAAATAATTGTATGTTCAAATGAGTTTAATCTGATGAAATAATCCTATTCCTTACTTACAAAAAATGATCAAAATCTAAGGAAATTATTCGAAATTCATACTATTATTTGTAATCACAATAGAAACAGCAGTACTATACATATAATATTACATTTGTGACATTGCAATTCAATAATATATTTTCCATGCTAAGAAAGAGTATAAATTTATAAAATCCGAGTTTTGCATTTAGTCT
This sequence comes from Andricus coriarius, assembly GCA_932066315.1. Taxonomy (NCBI): domain Eukaryota; kingdom Metazoa; phylum Arthropoda; class Insecta; order Hymenoptera; family Cynipidae; genus Andricus; species Andricus coriarius. The sequence goes on from CAKNWT010271696.1 coordinate 16,114, forward strand.
GACAGTCAACAAATAGAAAACGTCGGTGAAAATAATTGTTTCACTCGGTGCCGCTAGAATCACCCACCCCGCTAGTTTGTATCACATTTTTCACGGGTAGGAAAAAAACACGGCTTCTTCGTCAATTTGAACAAAAAACTCTTTTAAAACATAAAATATTTACCAGAAGTGTTATGGCCTGCTCTTATTTCATTCTCTAAATGTGCTCTCGATTTATGTAAATATATATCCAGATTCACGATCCTAAATTATTTCCTATCTATCTTCACTCAAAAAATAATACAATTTCTCATTTACTCAATTTATTCTTGCCCGAGTATTACTAATTATTTTTGCATATATGAACAATTTCATTAATTTCCGACAGAAATGATTAACCGTGAGTTTAGATAATAAAAAGTACTACTGATGAAGTGAGAATGATTGAAGAATCTACTTTGGGTATCGATCAAAGTGGAAAAATTAAGACAGCCTTTCCAGAGATAAGTAGAATTATCACAAAACTTCTGTAAAATTTTTGAGGATTTTAAGGGATTTTAATGGCATTCAGGGATTATAAAAGAACTTATTCGCAAGAAATAAAAGATGTCGCGGGATTCAGAAGATTTTCAAATATTTCTGGGTAGTCCCCTAGACTTGAAAGACAGGATTACAACATTTTTTTGAAGTTCTTTGACATTTTAAAGAATCGAAAAGAATTTTTAAGAGCGGTCAAAAGTTTACGGGGATTTCAGAGGATTTTGGGGAAGGTAAAATATTATCGGGTATTTTCCAGGTTTTCAGAAAATATCCGCTATTACGTAATTTCACAGAATTTTGTAATTTTTTGTTGAATTTCAGAGGATTTGAAAATTTTTTGGGGCGTTTTAAAATATTAAAAGAAATTTTTAATTGATTTCAGTAACTTAAATGGGTAAAAAAAAGTTTTTGGTGGTTTGCTCAAAGGAGGGCCGGGGATGGCCAGAGGTAACTTTGGAGAAAAGTACACATTTTCTCACCTATTACTACACTGCTAAAGGCTGGTGCTTCTTTAGGATACGAGGCAAAACAACCATGTCTTTTTTCGGTTGTAGTTCTGTCCCTATACTTACCCGCCATTGACCGAAGTCGGATGGGACTGACGTTATAACTGGACTCTCCACCTTACGACGACTGGCTAATTATTTCGGACATGATTTTCACTTGCAAAATACATTTCACGAAATAAGTTGGTATTTGGGTGTATACTTTAAGCAATGAACAATATAAACAATAGAGTAGCCTCGGAATCGATTGAAAATTTAGTTGACGAAAGGCATGCTTTTGTTAAAGTTAAAGGTAAAATTTTAGGCGATTAATGGAGACTGGGTGTTTGGAATGCTAGAGGGGAGAATGGTTTTAAGGAAAGACAATTACGAAAAAGAATACGCGAAAGGAAGCTAAATATCTTATGTGTACCTGAAACAAAGAAAAACGGATGTGACAGAAGAATAATAGTAAATGTGAAGTTAAAGCACGGACTAGAACTGTGGTGAGAAGTAGACAGCGAATCACATGGTTGCTAAGGAGTCGGTCTGATTATGAATGAGAGAGCAACGCAGCATGTTAAGGGGTATAAATTAGTATCTCCCAGATTATTGTGGGTTAGAATGAACGTGGCATCAGAATGCAGAGGCAATGCCCACAATATGATTGGCATTGTTATTTTAGATGAGAAACTGAGATAGCTAGTGAGGGATTCAAAGGTAATGAGAGGTTCTGAATGTGAACCATATAATTACCTCTTTGTTCCAAAAATTAACTTGGATCAAGGATATAGAAAATAGAGAACTATAATGACGAAACAGACTTAAGAGACGCTAATTCACGATAAAGATATAGAGGGCTCATGTACAATGTTTCGGAAAATCACTGTTAGGAGTTCAACTAAAGTGTGTGGCACTGCGGCTGTAGGAAGAATGACTGGTGATGGTGGTGGAATGATGAAATCGGCGTAGCCATTAACGAAAAGAAGCAAGCGTATCTAAGAAAATTGAACATTACAGGCCTGAACGATCACGAGAGACTTGGGCTAGAAAATTATTGTAGGGACAAGAACAGAACAATAAAAATACTAGTTAAAGAAAAAAAGGATGAAATTATTTTATTGGTAATCGCACAAGGACAACAAAATAGGATGTTGTAGTACAGAGTTAATCGGAATTAGGAATACCAAGAGTGAAATAGTATATGACTCGGACGACGGAAAAGACGGTCATAGGGACTATTACATGAAATTATTGGAAGGTGACGCTATGAAGTAGCACAACTACGGTATGTAAGTACTACGGTAAGACGATACGTCGGAAAAAGCGGTTGAAAGAATTAGTGTCTATGAAGTTAGGGATATCATTACCAACTTGAAGAATGGTAAGGCTGCTGGTATAGGTGGCATTCACACTGAAATGCTAAAATACGGTGGCGAATATACCTCACAGGCAGTGCGAGTTGATAAATTTATGTATCGAGGTGAGGGAGGTTCCAGATGACTGGAAAAAGGCCACCATCGTCCCAGTATACAAAAGGAAAGGGAGATCAAAGCAACCGCAATAATTACAGAGGTATCAGCTTGCTAAGCATCGTAAACAAAATATATTCAAAAATGTTTATTGATAAAGTAATGAAAATAACAGCAGAAAAGATCTGGGAAGTCTAATGTGGATTTATGCCAGGAAGATCATATGCGGATTACATATTTAGCTTCAGACAAATTATAGAAAAACATTTGAGAATGAACAAGACAATTTTCTGTGCATTTGTTGATCTGGAAAAACCGTTTGATAAGGTGGATAGATGTAAGCTTTGAGAAGTTCTGAAAGAGTAAGAAGTCAATGCATGGCTCATAAATTAAACAAAAAAATAGGAGCAGGTAGTAAAGCATGTGCGAGAGTAAATGGGCAACTGAGTGACTGGTTCGATATTAGGCAAGGTGTTAAACAAGGATGCATTATGTCCTCGTAGCTTTTTATTATATTCATGGATAAGTATCTAAGAATGGCCCTCCTAAAATTGCGATATACATTTCTATACTTGCACCCACTGTACTGCACGGTAGCGAGACCTGGACCTACTAAGAAAATGATAAGCGTATACTTAACGCGGTGGGTATACAATACCTGTCCAATGTATACGGTAAAACGTTAATGAAAAAAGTCAGCAATGGGAGCATTTTCAAAGAATATGGTGCCGTGGAGACTCTGTTTGACAAAAATTAACGAAATTTTTTGAGATGATTTGAGCATGTTGAGAGAATGAAAGGAGGATGATTGACGAAACAAGTATATCTGGGTAAAGTAAATAGTACCGTACCCAAAGGCAGACCGATGAAAGAATAGTGGGAATGGGTGAATGAGAGCCCAACATGGAAAGATATAAGAAGTCACAAAAACGCAAGAGCTTGCCTGAGATAATGTTTAGATGTAAAGGAAGCTAAAGAGGAATGTCAGGACAAAAATGTGTGGCTTCAAATAGTTAAAAAGAAATGCATGACGAGGAGTGTTAGTGGAGTGAGAGACGCCTGAAACGAAAGACCTTGGATACTAATAAGCCCGCCTGGAGAGCTTTGTATAATGACTTTGGGAAGCTCTTCGTCTGAGGTGCTTGCTATAGAGATTGAGCAGCGACTGGGATCTAGGTATTGTTGCGGAACAAACAAACAAAAAATCCTACTCTGATAAAAATGCAATTTAACATGCTGGATTGTAACCATCTTAAGCCTGAGAGAAAAATGAGCTTTCATAATTTTTTATAATAATTATATAGGTATTTAAAATTGGAAAATAAAACATCTGTAATTTATCATTTTTTTGACAAAAGTGAACGGTTGTAATATATACGAATACATTGCTTTATAATGCAGTTAAGGAATCAAAACTTACGTAATAATTTTCTCTCAGTAAAAGTCAAATTGAAGAATATGCTTTAGAGGAATTTATTTTCCTTTGAGCGACTTCTTAACGATAGTTACACAATTGCTTCTAAGAAAGGAGAAGAATAATTTAACAAACTTTTGAACCATCCTATGCACATTCCTTTGGAAAGTACGTTTTCACTGAGAAAAGTTCTAATGAAAAAAAAGTGTGCTTTTTTATTGTGCTGAATTGCATAACAACTTAGAGTTGGTTCAAACATTACGCATACATACTTTGATGAAAGAATAAGATTATACTAGTATATTACTCTTACAACTTCTTTAAGAACGAACGAACACGGAATGGCAGAATTTTCTTTTATTTCATTCGCCTGTTAAAGTAAATATAATAATGAGAAAGAAAAAATGCGTTTGATGAAAAAAAAGCATTGTTCTATTAATTATTTTACTGTCGTTAATTAACAAGCAAAAACGTGATTTGTATCACTAAAGTGGCAACATAGTATTGTAATATAACGGGACTATAGTCAGAGGTCACAATATTATATCATATAACTTCCGAAGTTCTATATGATATTCTGATTGCAACTGGCTGAAACTGCGAGATGTAATTTCCTCTGTGAATTTCCGATGAGTATATTCAGTGCTCAACGACGATTTTAACTATGAAATTACACCGTTCGTAATGATATTACGAACGCGATGAGGCTTTGCCTTGTACACGATATTGCAGGAAAATAAAAAGCCAAACAAAAAACCCTTGCCGTTTGAAGACTAGGAATAGTTCTTGTCTTTAAAGGAATCTTCAAGAGGTATATTTTTAATTTTTTTTCATATCACATACAATAAATTCCCAATTAAATTGCATAAAAAAGGTGTTCAATTTAATTTTTCGTACCTTTTAGATATCAAAATTTCATTGTTCGGAAGTTTTAATATTTTCAATATGCATGATACAGCTTGCAGGATTAAAATTTTTTTAAATTTCTTATGTACAAATAATAATTTAAAAAGTGTTGAACCTTCATTCCATGTGAGAATTTATATCAAGGAAATGCATCACAGAAGAAAAGAATATAGTTCCCTCTTGGTTTAAAAATTAGCTTGAAATTAACAACTGAAATCTGTGTCTATAAATACATTTGAATTACTTTCAGGTGATACTAAAATAAGCATCTAGAAATTATTTTAAGCAATTGGTATCATTTTAGAATGTTTTTTATCTTACGAATTAAACCTCATCCATACCTTCTCTATTTAATTAGATTATCTTTTAGATTATTCTTAAAATGTGTTAACAAATTGTTCTTTTTTAAACATTCTCGGCATTGTTAATTCATTCTCGCGTCGGAAAAAGGGTTGATAACCATCCGAAAAGGGGAACAATAGCTATACACATATGGAGAGAAGAAGCTCTGGATTAACCAAATGGAAGTGTCTCATGAAAGACGGAGATTAAGAGGATTATGGTGAGGGTGGTAACGTGTATCAGAACGTATGCTTCGATCTTTACCTTTAATCAAGTGGAGTCTATTTCTTAAGGACTCTACCTTTTATGATTGGACAAAACCTGTGGAAAATGACTTGTCTTCGATTGTTTTAACGTATAATTCCTCTAGTAGGAGAGACATGTCTCATCACTTTTAAGAATTTCTCTATAAATTAATTTTTTTAAATCAACCGAAACACACCTCTCCAAAATCACCTCTACAACTTAGTTCAAATAGGAGAGTGAAAGATCATGTTCAAAGATTAATATTCGAAAATTCGAAAAAAATCAAGTTAGAAAATATAAATTAATATAAACTACGTAACAGTGACAAGACTTCTCTTAATTGTATTTTGGAGTCAAAAAACTTTGTTAATGACTTTTTGCAAAACTTTAGAAATAGCCTCAAAAGTACTCTAATTTTCAACAGTTGAATTTCATAGTCCCTTTCATCTTCTCGTTAAAATCAGTGAGTTTCTACTTCGAAAAGTTGAGCCAGAAGTCGCCACAAGTCTTGAAATGTGTATGTTGAATATTATCAAAGTTTCAGCAAAGGCCCGCTCTGGTGGCTCTGGTGAAACAATAAAAATGTGACGGCAGAATAAATGCATTCTCCATTCTGAAAACCGCGCGAAACGGTCGACACCCTCGACCCTCACTACGGTCCAGTGTTCACAAACCCGCCCCCAAACACACACAGACATCAGTGGCTCTATTCCCTTACCCGACGCCTTTGGGATGAATGCGCTGGTGCGATAAAGCCCCCATATTAAAACGGTTAACTATACAGTTTGCCAACATTATAAATTAATACAGATTACTGCGGCGTCACTTCTCAGTTTCTCGATCCACAATCATTATTATGCATTGCTCTCTCCTGAGTAAAGACAAGGAGAATATAATCTTCATAAGATCCCAAATAACGTCGCGCTAAATTATCAGGTAAGAGACAAGTCAGTCAGGCGCCGATCTACAGCGTGACGAAACCGGCT
>CAKNWT010271772.1:684-18654 GCA_932066315.1 Andricus coriarius
AAATTCTTTTGAATTTGACTTGAATCGTTTTCTAGTCATTAGTCACTTTTTTTGTAAGAAATTAGTAGGATCTCAAAGATTTAAAGAAGTTTAAAATTATCTTTTGGAATTCACTCTGAATTCTTCTTAATTTTACCTAAATCTTGTTTAATTCTTTGGAATTCTCTTGAATTTTTTTAATTTACCTGAATTCTTCTAAATTTACTCACCTTGAATTCTTATGCATTTCATCAAATGATTTTGGGTTCCCTTGAATTTTTCTAGGCTTATTTCAAAGTTACTGAATTCAATGAAGATTTTTCATACCTATTTTAAAATTTTTTAATTAATTTGATTTTTTTAAATGTAACTTGAATCTAAAATAAAATGTAAAGTAAAATAATAATGTATCCATCGAATTCTTCTCGTTTACTTTAATTTTCTCAAAAATCATTTCCATTTTACGGAAATCAATAGAATTTTTTTTATTTAACAACATTTTCCAATACATTTGAATTCTTTTGAAATTAACTTGAATTGTTTTGGATTCTTATGAATTTATTATGCTTTTTTTACCCTTCGAGGGCCAAAAAAGTACCCTATGAGCGCGACAAAAAGTACACTTTGGTCCCTATATTTTATTCTATAGGGTCTGTGAGGCCTGTATTTATTAAAAAGTCATCTTTTTATCAAAAATTCAACTACGTTGTTAAAAATTATTTTTTTTTAGTTGAAGGGTTATCTCTTTGGTTGAAAATTTAACTACAGTGAAACCTCGATAATTCGAAGTGCTTCGGGACCGAAAAAAACTTCAAATTATCGAGAGTAATATTATAAACGTACAGTAAACGTTTTTACCTTCAGGGAAAGGGAAAACGTGGTTATCTGTAATTATATTGATGCCTATTATGAAGAAGAATTAAATGCACAAGAAGTAATCCAACTCTGACTCCCCCCCCCCCTCCCAGTTTTATTCGAATGCCAACAAAAAATCTCCTAGAATTTTGAGCAAAATCGGTTAGTATTTAGGGGTGGTGCAAAGACCTCGCAAAGACCATGAAGTTTCCCATAGATTTAACATGGGAAAAAGTAAGCTTTTTGTAAATCTAATATTTAAACGCGATAATACGTTACAAATAATTACGTGATTTAGTATATTGTTCAGAATTCGTCGGAGAATAAGAATCAATGATAAATTTTAAGATTGAATAATTTTAAGCCACTCTTATGGGTCCCCAAAGAAAACCCCATAAGTGACAAATTTGATATTTTTAATTACTAATTTGTTTATTATGAATGCTCGTAGATGTTTAAACAAATTTAAATGGTTAAAACAATCTTTTTATTTAGATATTTTATTTCTGCTATTTTTCGAAAGATTGAAATATTTTTATGTTCTACTTTGCTTTTTAAGAATACTCTTAAATGTTTAAACAAATAAAAATGGTTTAAACCATTGATATTAATTAACAAATGACTGGACTCACTGTCGTATTTCGAATTATAGAAGTTATCATCACGGCGGGGCTTATAATATACTTCGACTGATCGAGAAATATTAACATGGAAAACATCGAATTTCAGTCGGGACCGAAAAAAAGTTCAAATTATAGAGGTTCGAATTATCGAGGTTTCACTGTACATATTTTGATGAAAATTCGTTTCATGTTTGCTTGAAAATAAATTGGTTAAACTGACAATTAAATTATTCCATTTTTGAATAATTGATGTTAAAGGTTGTCGGTATACTGGTCCAAAAAACTTTTTTTATTAACAAACGTTCAAACGTTTCACCCTTCGACGAAAGGCCTCTTCATTAAACACAACTATGTAAATAGCCATATTATAATTCAATAGAGTGAATCCTTGTAAACTTTTTGGAGTGAACCATGGCGAGTCAAAGAAATTAAAAAATTGTTTGTTTAAAACACATTCGTCAAAAATAGTGAATGTTAAAAGAGAGATATGTTGACTTCCATGGTGGCCTTATAAGAATGTTATATTGAAAATAATCAATGATGGGCCATCACATGATTCTATCTTAGAACACCATGGCCATTTTTGGTTAAAAATGTATATTTTTGAGTTGAAAATTCATGTATTTTGTTGGAAATTCATGTATTTTGTTGAAAATTCGTCTTTCTTGGTAGAAATTTAAGCTTCTTAATTGAATTTATCCTCTTGGTTAAAAAATGCAATTATTTGGTTGGAATATCAACTGTTACATGCTTCGTTGAGAATTCATCTTTTTTTTCATGAAAAGTCGATTATTCGACTTAAAGTTGAACTACTTTGTTAAAAATTCCCTTTTTTGTTGAAAATTCATCATTTCAGTTGAAAGTTCATCTGTTTGGTTGAAAATTTAACTATTTGGTATAAAATTAACTTTTTTTTTAAATTTCATATTTTCGTGTTGAAAGTTCTACTGTTTTGCAGAAAATTCGTCTTTTTAGATTTAAAATTAAACAATTTGGTAGAGCATTCAACTATTTTATTGAAAGTTGAACTAATTTATTAAAAATTCATTTTTGGGTTGAAGATTAATCATTTTAGTTGAAATTTCATCTATGTTTTCGAAAATTTTACTATTTAGTTGAAAATTATCTTTTTTGTCGAAAATGCATACTTTGTTGTTCAAAATTCAGTTGTTTTGTAGCTAGTTCACCTTTTAGCTTGAAAATTCAACAATTTGGTAGACTTTTTTTATCTTGACTGAAAAATCTTTTTTGGTAGAAAATTGATTTTGGGTTGAATATTTCTCTTTTTAGGTAGAAAAATCATCTTTCTTGCTTGAAGATGAACTATTTGAGTTGAAAATTCAACTTTCTTCTAAATAATTCGTCTTTTTGATTTGATAATTCAAGTATTTGGTTGAAAAGGGCAATTATCTTTGGTTGAAGTTTAATCGGTTTTGTTTGAAAATTCCACAATTTGGTTCAAAATTCATGTTTGTAGGTTGAAAACTCAACTACTTTTGTTAAAAATTCAACTATTTTGTTGAAAGTTCGTCTTTTTACTTAAAAGTTCAACTGTTTGGTTGTAAATGCAATTGTTTAGTTGAAAAATGAAAATTCATCTTTGTAGGTTGAAAACTCAACTATTTGGTTGGAAATTCAAATACATACTTAAAAGTTCAACTATTTGGTTATAAATGAAACTGTTTAGTTTACAATTTAACAATTTGTTTAAAAATTAATTTTTGTTTCTGCAAATTCATAATTTCGGACTTAAAAGTTAACTGTTTTCTAAAACATGCAACCTTTTAGCTTGAAAACTCGAAGTTTTTTGTTGAAAATTTATTTCTTTTGGTAAAAAATGAATCTGTTTTCGTTAAAAATTCAACTATTTTGTAGAGAATTCAATATGTTTCAACTTTAAATCGTATAAAATTTAAGTGTTTTTCATATTTAATTCAATATAGTACCTGCATTAATTTTATTTGAAAGAATTTATTCTCCTATTTTCGTGAAAAATCAACTTATTTCCCCTGTAAATGTTTCTACTTTTAACTTTTAAAAAGGTTTTTTTTTTAGTTTAATGTAGTTTTTACCCTTATTTTTTTATTAAATAACCTAAATTTTGACTGATTTAAAAATGCTGCTTTATTAATAATTTTTTATTTATTTTGGTGGATGTTTTTTCTTCAGAAATATACTTTTTTTATCATTTGTTTAGTTCCATAGAGCACTTCGAAGCTTGCTCTTGTAATAATTTCTCTTTGTTGTTTTTGATTCAAGATTGATTCCAAACTTGTTTTTCAGATTTGCAGAATTGACGGCCGCAATCTTCATGAATCTAAAAATAAAAGTCTACATGTACTCGAAAGTTTGTCCAACGCCGTTCATTCCGTACGGAGTTTTAAAATACAAATGCGCAACCGGTGTTATGTTTACTGCCTCACATAATCCAAAAGAAGACAACGGCTACAAAGTCTACTGGGAAAATGGGGCCCAAATTATTCCCCCACACGACAAAGGAATCCAAAAGTGCATCCTGGAAAGTCTTGAGCCTCTAAATTCCTCTTGGGACACGACTCAAGTTTATCAGAATTCTCTTTTCATAGACCCCTTGGATGAAGTCATGAAGTCTTATTTTAAGGATCTCAACGACGGCGTTCTGTATCCTGAGACTAATAAGAACTCCATTTTAAAATTTACCTACACTGCCATGCACGGAGTGGGATTCAATTACATGGCTACTGCCTTTGAAACTGCAAATTTTAAGGTAATTTAAATCTATGTTTAGATTATAATTGATTAATATCAAGTTTAGTAATTCTCGATATGAAAGCGTTACTTTTTTAACAAAAATAATTTGTTTGAAATTTAAGAATCTTAAATTAGACCAAAATAAAATTCAAAATCCCATTTAACGTCCAACATTCATAATTTATAATAATTATAATAATTATAATAATTCATAATTCATAACATAATTTGTTTAGCCTTTCATTGTCGTTGAGGAACAAAAGGATCCAGACCCCGAATTTCCTACTGTAAAATTTCCCAATCCGGAAGAAGGAAAAAGTGCTTTAAATCTTAGCATCGAGACTGCAAATAGAAATGCTTCTACAATTATTTTAGCGAACGATCCGGATGCAGATAGACTTGCGTGTGCTGTTAAATGCAAAAAGTAAAGAACAAATATTAATAATTAAAAATCGAGGGGTTGACCACACTCGACTTTGGACTTTACACCTGATCAAGATTTTATATAAGTTTATATAAATTATATTCTTTTTCAGCAACGAGTGGAAAATTTTTTCCGGAAATGAACTCGGTGCCCTCTTAGGATGGTGGATGCTACATTCTTTTCGAGTCAGGTATCCAGGAAATAACATAGCTGATGCCTACATGATGGCTTCGACAGTGTCGAGTAAAATTCTCCAGTCAATGGCTAAAAAAGAAGGTTTTCAATTCGAAGTAAGCTCAAAAATTACTTAATACTTCCTTTGAATTTATTTTTTGTCTATTTAGATCAATCCATTTTTTCACATGTATGGATTAGTCTCTATATTAAGTTCACTATTGTTAGGAACAATTTTTAGCAAACGTATTTTGAAATACGTTTTTTTTTACTCTAACTAATTTCTCGGTGTTACGGTAAGCAGTTTTTAAAGTATTTAAGCTTCAAAATATTTCTTTCATGTTTTTTAAAAAAATGTATTGAAAAGCTCATGGGTCATTTTCCAGAATTTGCATTAGTGATCCGATTTTCATCAAAATGAGTATTCTAAAGTTCTTGGTGTCACTGAATCCGAATTTGATAAAAAAAAATCTAAATTCGAGTTGGTTAATCCAATATGGTGAATTAAACATTTGAAAATGGTCTCAATTTTATGAAAATGGGAATCGTAAAGTTTCTGTGAGTCTCTCAAATAAAATATACTAATACAATTTCTAAATTCAAAATGGCTGATCAATACGTGAATTAAGAATCTAAAAACGTATTTTGAAGCTTTAAAAATGAAATTAATTTAATTTTAAATATGTACATATAAGTAAAAATTCTTAAGTTTGCTCAAGAGTCAAGAGTTTTCAATTCTAAATCTTCCAAATTAAAGAAATTTTCTAATGTAAATCATCTAAATGACTAAATATTTAATTGTCAAACTTAAAACTTGCCTAATTTTTAATTGTAAATTTGCAAAATTGAAAAGTCTTCAGTTTTAAACATTTAAAATTCAAAGTTCTGCAATCTACAATTTTGAAGAGTTAAAATTGAAAATTCTTGAATATTCAAGATATAAATAGATTTTCAATTGAATATTCATTAATCCGGAATGCTTATAGTTTAAAATTATGTATTCTTGGACGTGTTTTCATATTATGTAGTTAAATTTTAAAGACCTAAAATGGAAAATTCTTCAATTTTGATTATTTGCAATTGAAGACTCTTCAGTATTCAATTTTGATAATAAAAAACGGTGCAGTTTTCAATGATTTTTTTTTTGAATAGTTGAATTTTAATTAAAATTGAAGAATATTAAATTCTGAAGAGTCAACATTAAAATTTCTTCAATTTTAAAGGTGCATAAATAAAAATTCTTGAATTTTGTCAAGATTCAATAGTTTTCAATTCTAAATTTTCCAAATTGAAGAAATTTCAAATATTAATCGTCAAAATGACAGAATGTTCAAACTGAAAACTTGAATAATTTTTAATTGTAAATTTTCAAAATTAGAAACTCTTCAAATCTTTAATTTTAAATATTTACAATTCAAAGTTCTACAATTTTAATGATATTAATTTGAAAATTCTTGAATTTTGAAAATGTATGTAGAATTACAAATTATTCAACATTTAAGTAATTTTGAACATTTTTTAGGGATACGTAGTTCAATTTTGAAGATTTATAATTGGAAATTCTTCAATTTTGAATATTTTCAATGGAAGATTCGTGAATATTTAATGTTATGATAGAAAAGGAAGCAATTTCGAATGTTTTTTTGGAATAGCTCAATTTTGAATATTTAAAATTGAAAATGATTAAATTTTGAAGATTTATCATTGAAACTTATTTACTTTTATAGATTTGTAATCGACATGCGATTACATGACATGGCATGACAAACAAACAAAAATTACTCTACTTGTTTAATAAATTAAATTAAAAAGTCCTTCGGGGGGATTATTTGCTATCACTCCCTTAAAGATGTGTTAGTTTACAATTTAAATATTTACCCGAAAAGTGTCTAATTTACCTGGCGCGTGCAATGATACTTAATAAACATACACAAAACTTGAGCACGTTTTATATTAGTTTAAAGGTAAATCTTCTAATATTTAAAGTCGATACATTACACAAATGTGATACCTAGACTTAGTTATAGAAGTATTACATTGATTGTTGGTTAAAAGGACAAAAAAATCGCCAAAAACTCGTCAAATTTTTGTCGCACGTTAAAAAAAAATAGGGAAACTTCTAAACTTAAAATTCTCTTCAGTTTAAGTGCGATAAGATAACAGTCAGAATTTTCATTTTATTAACCCTGTTTTCTAACATTCTTCTCAAACTTACCTTATTAGCTTATTATCACTCTTATGCTTTTGGTCAATGTTATCATAATGAAGAAATGTTTTAAATCTTAAAACAATTTAATAAATATTCGCAAAGATATTATACGGGGAAGTAAAGGTGATCCTTATATGGAGAAGTACCCATATATTCATTTTTGTTTAATTTTTAGGAAACTCTTACAGGATTTAAGTGGATGGGAAACAAAGGAATCGACTTGATGAATGAAGGAAAACACGTTCTCTTTGCCTACGAAGAAGCCATTGGTTTCATGTGTGGTTCCAAAGTCCTCGACAAGGATGGCATCAGTGCAGGAAGTCGAATTGCTGAAATGGCTGCTTATCTTGAAACCCTGGGCCTTTCTCTCGAGGATAAATTACAAGAAATATACGCAGAGTATGGACACCATATCAGCGAGAATTCTTATTGGATTTGCCACGAGCAGGAGACGATCAAAAATATTTTTGAGCGACTCAGGAATTACAATGGGAATTCGAAAGAGGTGAGCTCGATTTATAATATAATTTACCGTTGAATATATTCCTTATGCAATAATCTTGTTCTTAGAAAATTGAATCAATTTTTCCTATCTGCAATGCAAATATATTTTGAAAAAACATGATTTCGTTTAGTATCCGTCCAGTATTCTTGGAGGAAAGTATCCAATAATTGGTGTAAGAGATCTAACGACTGGTTATGATAACACGAAGCCTGGCAATAAGGCAGTTTTGCCCACCTCAAAATCCTGTCAGATGATTACATTCATTTTCAAAAATGGCCTCGTTACAACAATCAGAACGAGCGGTACTGAACCTAAAATTAAATACTACAGTGAACTCTGCGGCTCTCCAGACCAACAGTAAGCCACATTTAGATAGTACAGAAATTTAAAATGAACTATTAATTTTATTTGTATGCATTTCTATAAATTCGTTTCCCTTGTATTTTCTGTTTCTGTTTGAAAAAATACTATTTTTATACAAATCCTCAAAAATTTATTTCATATTTTAATATTATTGCTTTTTCAGAGATTTAAGTGTCTTGAAAAATACTTTGAAAGAGATGGTCAGTGCTATAGAATCGGAATTTCTTCAACCGGAAGTGAATTGCCTTATACCTCGTAGTGAATAAGAATGGTTCGAGGGAATAAATCCCCTGTTATAAAAGTGTTTATTCAAGAATTTCGATTACATTCTATTTTTTAAAGAGATTCTTCCTTATCGTTATCTCTCTTCAATTGAGAATCTAATTCATTGAAAATGTTTGTTGAATTGAGATATCTACTACCAAATTCACTATATCATTCCATATTTACACGAATTGATGATTTTGTTATAAACTGTTGTATATTCTTAAGTCCAAGTAGGATTCTATAAAATTTGTAAAGAAATAAAAAAGCTAAATATTAATGAGAAGTTTGTATTTCATCATATTTTTTTATATTTTAATTAATAGCTATAAATTTAAATAATATGTACATACAAATATTAAGTTTTCACTTTTAACCATAGGAATTATTAGGAGATTTAGGCTTGAAAGCGGTAAGTTTATTGCATTGTTTCTAAACCTAATTTAAAGAAAAAAATGTAAGTTGTATCCATTTATTTTTACTTAAAGTATTATTTTGTCCATAGGAAACTACCAACGGGATTTGAATAGATTGAAAACAAAGCCGACTTGATGAAGGAAAGAAAACACTTTCCCTTTGCTTTGAAGGATTAAGGAATTATAATAGGAAAGTAAAAGATGAGAGGCGAATCTAAACAAGATTTGAAAGGAGGATTACAGTACGCAATAGTAAGTACTAAAATATGAATTTTTAGAATTAAATCTTCAAAAAAAAATTATTTGATATATGAAAAATAAACTATTTTTAAACAAAACATTTAAAAGGCAAAAAAGTTAAATTTTAAAAAATTTTATACAAATTTTTTTTTCTACTAATTGTATATTTAACTTTTGATTCGACTTGTGATATATCTTCTTGTTTCATTCTTTAATTCACTGGGAGAGTTAAAACTGTTTCTGAAAAGTTTTTCTGAAAATTCAACAAGTCGTTTTTCTCGAGAAGGCCTTTTTTCGTATTTTTTTAGCTATAAATGTATACTAGGGCGATTTTCTTGAAATTTACACACAACAAATTTAAGTTTATTCAATTGCTTTTTTCTAAGTTGTTCATGCCGATATTTAAATTTCTTCAGTTTTAAGCATAAAAAAATGTCATTATTTTGCCATTGTACAAAATTTTCATACTTTTTAAAGCTTTTCATAACTGTGATTTTTTAATTTTTAACGTTTAAACATATTTTTTATAACAACAAAATAATGACGTTTGTTTTTATTTAAACTGATTATTGACTCATTGTTGTTGAAAACCTGATTGGCTTTTGAATGACTTGAAATTGCTTCATTTATTATATTTGAAATTTAAAAATTAAATACGCTGCTAACTTAATTTTGATTGTACACCAGATATTAAGATTTCACAAAATTAAAAGATTTCAGAAGATATATGTGGGTTTTGAAAAGTTTTAAAAATGTCAACATTTCCGAAATACCTTAAAATATTTAATGTATTTCTAAGTATTTCAAGGGATTTTAGATCAATTTAAAAGATTACAAAGAAAGTTATGGGATTTCAAGTAATTTAAAAAGATTTCAAGCGATTTCAAATAATTTCACAGAATGTGGATGAATTTTAATCGATTTAAGAAGATTTCATGAAATTTTAAAAGATTTAAAGCCCTTTCAATGGATTTCAAAGAATTTTTAGGAATTTAAAAGCATTTAAAAAGATTTGAGGAATTTTCCAAATATTTCAAGACATTTCACAGTTTCAAGGGATTTTACATATTTTCTAAGGATTTCAATTGATTGAAGAATATTTCAAGGGATTTCCACGAATCTTTTGAAATTGTATGGCCTGTGAAAGGATTTTAAGGAGTTTTACAGGATTTTTATGGATTCAACAATTTTTAAAAGACATTAAGGGATTTAGAGAGATTTTTAACAATTTTGTACAAGTTTTCAATTGTGTTTCAAAATATTATATATACTTTAAATAATTTTAAGGATTATGAAAGTATTTCAAAATATGTTAAGGAATTTCACAAGATTTAAAGTTATATCTTAAGATTTCGTGGGGTTTCACAAGATTGCAAGTGACTTATAAACATTTTAAGGAATTTCAGAGGATTTTCAGGGATTGCAGAATATTTTAAAAGATTTGATTGGAACTCTACTGATTTCAAGTAATTTGGACAGGTTGAAATAATTATGAGGCATTTCAAATGATTTCAAACAAATATATGGGATTTCGCGGGATTTCAAAATCTTTCAGTTGATTATGACGTAGTTAAAACCATTTGAAGTATTTGAAAGTATTTAAAATTATTTAAAGGAATTTTATGGGGTTTCAGAGAAATTTATAGGTTTTCCTGAACTTTTACAAGATTTCAAGAAAATTAAAAAAATTTGGAAAGTTTAGAAGGTTTTAAAAGATTTCAAGAGTGTTTAACCCCTTATTTAATATTAAGCAATTTTAATATTAACAAATATTTATTTGTATTCTTTTTATGCGGTTTTGTGGCCAATGAACCGTTAGTAGCCATTTTATATTTTATATATATTGCCATATTTTAAGTATTATCAATTATAATTAAAGTGCTTAAAAGTACGTATTTTTTACTAATTGCACTTTGAAAGATACGAAAAAATGCCAAAAATTCGTGAGCAGATCTGGAAAATCCGTGGTCATATATTTAAATTACATTTTTTTTCTGTGTAAAATTACTAATGCTAACATAAAAATCAAACTCAGTGACATATATTCTGCTGTTTTTGTCTGTTTTTGTCAGTTGAAAAATATATCATTTTGAAGAAATTTTAAGTTAGAAACATTAAAAATTAAACGATTTTAAATTTCGTCTAAAACTATGAACACGTTTTTAATTAGAATTTAAATTATTTGTATTCGTTTGAAATTAATAATTATTGTAGGGTAGAAAGGCAAAAGGAGGTAACTCACAAAATGGAAATTTTCCAGGAGAGTGAAAAAACATTGTGTAAAATCCAAGTCGTAAATAACCGAAAAAAAATGTTTCTTCCGAGCTGACATATTGCTTAATCGATACCAAAAAAGTTTGATTGAAAAGAAGCTTCCTGTTATGAGATAATATTGTCCAAACGTGATCATGCAGGGTTGACACTTTTTTTCACACTGTCCGAGTCGAATTGAGACAGTGATGAGAAATTAAATACTCAATTAAAAAATAAACTGATGATGCGTTTCCGAGATATTGAGTTACTGAATACAAGGAGCAAAAGTTTGATAAAAAAAATCATTCAGTTCCGAGGAAATTAATTTAGAATGAGACGATGTCATGGTGTGACAGGCGATTTTTCGCTTTTAGGTAGTAATAAATAATAAAAATGTCATTTGTTAATATTGAACCATGAAGATACTGAAATATATACCTTTCGTGAATATCATAAAAAATATTTTTATCACAAAAATGGTTTATTTTTAATGGATATGAAAATGTAACTTTAAGGAATTGCTACTATAAAACACACGATTTCGAACAAATGTTTTTAACCCGATGTGTATTTTAATTTTTGAGAATTTTCTAGAAAAAACTCCCATTTTTGGAAAATTATCAATTACCTCCTTTGGCCTTATAATTGTAATGTATACATCAAAATTAAAAAATTTCACTAAAAAAATAAAAATTCAAGAAAATGAAACAATTAAAATTCTAACTTTCAAAGTTTAAATTTATTATTTTGAAATTTTATCGATTAAATGCTTTCTATTTGAAACAATTCACTCTCAAACTGTGTAGTTTTGCATATTTAATTTATAATTGCTTATTTAAAACAAACAGTCAAATATTGTTAAATATTGAAAAATGTCCTTTTTTTAATTAAAACAAAAATTTATTGCATGGATTTAAAATAGAATATCTTAGACTGAAGCAATATTTGTACAAATGACATTTATATTTATAAATTTATAAAGTTTCAATCGCATGTTTACATTTGTTTAACTCCTAAGGCTTTCGAATTAAAGTTCATCAATTTAAAAAATCATTAATTAATTTATATTCATAGTTGATCATCTTGATATGGTTTTTATCAAAAAATTTCATTTTCAAATGATTTTAATTGTCTTGTAATTGTTGAAGTCCCTATTCTTCTCTTTTCCTCTTTTTTAAAAAATTCCTCTCTGTCCCCTGTGTCAAGAAACTTTACCTTGTTATAATTTTTTTCGCGTAAATGTGAACTGAATTAAGAGAACTTAATAAGAAAATCCAAATATTTGTGGTTGAAAGTTAATTTTTTTCGATTGAAAAGTCTTGTTAAAAAAGTCATACTTTTGTTGTTGAAAGTTCAACTGTTTTTTGAACATTTTTTTACAGTTTTTATGGATAGAAAATTAATCTTTTTTGGTTGAAAATTCGACCATTTGATTGAAAATTTAACTATTCGGTTAAAAGTTCAACTTTTTTGTTGAAAATTCGTCTCTTTTGCTTGAAAGTACAAATAATTGTTTTTAACGTAACAGGTTGTTTAAAAGTACATTCTATTTTTTTCGTTGAAAATTCAACCATTTGGTTGAAAATTAACTGTTTTGTTGAAAATTGATCTTTTCAGGATTAAAAGTCAAATTTTTTCTAAAACATTCGACTTTAGAGCTTGGAAACTTAACTTTTTTGTTAAGAATTCATCTCTGCTGCATGAAAGTGCTGCCTCCTTGAAAATAAACTTTTTTCTTGACAATTGATCTTTCCGGGATTAAGAGTCAAATTTTTTCTAAAATATTTGACTTTATAGCTTGGAAACTTAACTTTGTTGTTGAAAATTCATCTCTGCTGCCTTAAAGTGCAACTATTTGGATCTGAATGCATGGGTTGAAATTTAACTTTTTTGTTGAAAATTGATATTTCTGGGATTAAAATTCAAATGTTTTCGAAAACATTAGACTTTTTATCTTAACAATTCAACTCTTCTGCTGAAAATTTATCTCTTTTGGTAGAAAATTATCTTTTTTGGTTGAAAATTCAACTCTTTGGTTTAAAGTGTAGCCTGCTTGGTTGAAAATGAACTTTTTAAATGAAAATTCATCTATTCCATGTTTGACTGAAAATTAACCTTTTTTAATTTAATAGAAGCTTCTACTATTTTGTTGAAATTCTTCTTTTTCGGTAGAAAATTAATCTTCTTGGTCGAAAATTCAGCTCTTTGGTTGAAAATTCAATTATTTGGTTAAAAATTTCATCCATTTTATTGACATTTTTTTTTTTTCGTTGAAATTTAATCTTTTTTGGTTAAAAATGCACCTGATTTGCTTGAAAATTAGTAATCTGTTTTGATTGAGGATTCAACTATTTTGTTAAAGGTTGAACTAATATGTTGAAAACTAATGTTTTTGGTTGAAGATTTATCATTGTAGTTGAATATTCATCTCTTTGTTTCAAAATTTAACTATTTTGTGGAAAATTAATCTTTGTGTGTGAAAATTTATAGTTTTAACTGAAAATGTAACTAATCCATTTATAGTTGAAAATTTATCTTTTTTATTAGATAATGCAACTTTTTGGTTAAGAATTCATGTATTTTGTCAAAAATTCTTATTTTTTTAGTAGAAAATTAATATTTTTGGTTAAAAATTCATCTATTTTGTTGGAATTGCAATATTTTTGCATGAAAGATTAGGCATTTAAAGCGTTTAATATTGAATTCAATACTGTAGCTATATTATTTTTATTAAAAAGAATTTATTCTCTTATTATTCCCATATTTTCATGAAAAATCACCCTTTTTACCCAGTTGTGAGAGCATTTTAGGCTGTAAAGTGTGCGATATTATTTTTTGATTTATTTAGCTTGTAATAAAATGAATTATAATTTGTCTGAATATTAGTTGTACAATTTATTCTAGCAATTGTGACTTTGGTGGATAAGTATTTCTATTGTCATCACATGCTCTTTTGTGTGAACAGTAGTCACTTTTAGTCACTTTTTAGCCTAAATTAGTCACTGTTTCCACTTTTTTCAAGTCTGTGGCAGCCTTGCCAATCCGGGAAATCCGAGAATTTGAAAAAAAATTCGCTAGACCCTCTGCTATCGGTATGTAAATTATAAAGCCTATTTAATAAGCTTTTGTAATTTGCATCCTAATGGTTTAAAGAGCTCAGTTCCTCTCTAAACGATTCAAAGAGTGAATGAATCGTGAGGCCCAACCAACATGTTTCGCTTTAGTCACGGTCAACTGGTGTCTACTATTATTCATGAGTAAGCATAAAATGATTGCGACGAACGAGACATATCGGAAAAAAGCAGAGGTATCGCGACTTTAATGCAGTGCTAATGATGCATTACAATGTCGTGTGCAAGATTAGTTATCGCTCAGCGATCAAGATTGAACAACAAACTTCCAAGATTATAGTTATTCAAGTGACAACAATTCAGACTGTGGCTATCTAAACATTCCTGTGACTATTTATTTATCGTGCAAAATAACGAGAAAAAAAAATAATAATAGAGCCTAGGGCAGTGGAAAAAGTGAAAAATGAAAGCAAATATTTGAAATAGTTTAGATTTTTGTTAAGAATTACAAATTACAAATGGGAAAACTAGACCAAAGTTTGTTGTGATTTTATTTATTAATGTTCCGCATAATTATATTTGTTAATATTCTGTTGAATTTTCATGTTCAAAATAATCCCGTTATTCTTATTTTGAGGACTTTTTAAAAATGTCGAAAAACAAGGCTTCGTTTAATATTATGAGGGATACATTTTTTATTTTCTTGACACTCATTCCTTCTCTTTTGCTTGGCGTTTTTGCTTTTCCTGTTATTCAGTCTTTGTATTGTCTTTCGCCATTCTTTGAGGAGGATATGTCGGAAATTACGTAAGTGACTATGATTTTTGCTTTTTTGTGGGTTACGACCGAACTACGTAATTGAAAATGACTAGTAAACCGGTCTAATTAATTCCCTGGCGCATCCTCTGTTCCACTGATTTGTTGAATTTTTTGTAATTGTACATTTCTTTTATAGTGATCAAAGATATTTGTTTACTAGCAACATTTTTCTTATATTAAAAACCGAATTTTTTTTAAAACTCTGATAAAGAATACTGTTATCAATGATACCTAATTATTTATAGTCGATTGCTATGTAAAAATAAAATAAGGAGACTCGCAATAAAGAAAGGATATAGAGATTAGACGAATATTTTTACCACAAATAATTTGAGTATGATTAATATTCTTTTAAATATTTAAATAATTCGTATTGAGGAACGTGTTTTGAGAATTACGCAATGAAAACAGAAAGTCAAATTTGTTTGTAAAGTTAAATTACATTTAATATTTATGAAGCAACTGTGAGCGCTTGACCTAATTATAAATCCTCTTTTTTAAAGATAATAATATAATTATAGTCTTTTAATAAAATTGTATTATTTTTCAGAATCCATCCCGTATTCTTGGAGGAAAATGTCCTGTAATTAAGAGATCCTACTTTTGGATTTAATAACATCATTCCTGGAAATAATGCAGTTTTTCTTTCGAAATTCATCCAAATGGTCATCTTAAATTTAAGAATTACGATTCTCCAAATTCCGGAAGAAAAGTAAGCAAAATGTAGCTATTTAGTATTTAAGTATAAAAACTTGAAATTAATTACTTCTTTTATTATTTTATATTATTGATACAGAAAAAATATTGTTCCTATGTCCTAAATGTCTTTTTATTTAATCTTTCTTCAGGAACATCTTGCAAACTACTTCGAAAACGATACTATGAAATCAGAATTTCTTCTCAACTGCAAGTGAACTATTTTTTACGTCAGTCAATAAAAATGTTAAACTTTAAGAGAATGGATTCCAAACTGTTATTTTATTTACTGAAAGATATTCTTTGTCGTCGTTCATTTCCAAATGCTGTGAATGTAATTGATTGAATTCTTTTGCTCAACGTAGAGATATTTACTAAAAACAGATTGTTATGGATTTTTTTACACAAATTTATGTTTATATACAAAGTGTTGCATACTTGTAAGCAGTAATATGACACAATGTTGAAAGAAATAAAAAAATGTAATGTTAATTCGAAATTATTGTATATTATACACTACCGACGAAAATTGTCTACAAGCCTATTTTTTGAGATGTTGCTATAGTACATTCATTTTTTAAATCTGGACATGACATTTTTTTATTCATAATAGCTCGAAAGATAATAAAATTCTGCGTCTAATAAGCCCAACTTTAAGGAATAATGTCAATTTTGTTAAAAGATACTGCAAAAAGTATCAACTTTCGATGTTTTCCAAAAAATAGAATAACTTTGCTCATTTACAAAGTAATTCTCCATAGTATTTTTCTAAATTATTAGAAAATTTATAATTAAGATTGAAAATAAATCCATTTTATCATGAATAATTTTTACAGAATAAACAAAAAAATGATTCACAGTTAAAAAATAAACTTCCAAAAAACCTCACTTTTCGGCTAATTAGAGACAAGAATAACGCAATGATAAATGAGGGAGAAATATTTAGGAATGCATTAAAATACTTGGGATTAATGTCTTTTCCTAATTGAAAAATTTAATGATCTGAATAGATTGGTTTCAGAATCACTCAAAAAAAAATTATAGAACTTTTTTCCTACAGCCAGTTCTAGGGTCTAACTTGGAACACAAAAGTCAAAAAATTTCATAAATTTGTAAATACTTACATTTTTTTAAAATAATTTTTTATAATATTTTAATCAATTTTAGTAAAATTTTTAAAAATATTATTGTTTAAAAAATATTTTAAATCATGTGGCGAGTACCATCATTATTTGACATGTTGCGACTTTTTTGCACGAAATTTAACCCTAGGGTTAGAATCTAGGGAAAAAAAATCTAAAAATATCTTAGTAATTTAGAAAACTATTTATAACTTCAAAATAAGCCCCAAAACTTTGAAAAATATATATTATTTCCACCCGTGTGTATATAATTTTTCATCTATATTATTCCTATATTGCTTCCTATATATAAGTATGTTATCAAATCAAAGTTAAAATGTAAGATATAAATTCTTGACTGCAAATATGTTTTTTATTAATTCTTGAAACCTCAATCCGACTTTAAATGTCGAATTAATTTCAGCATATTTATTTTCATTTGAATGTAGATATTTATTTAAGATTTTTTAATTTCATTAATTAAATGTGTTCTTCCACATTGAACTAAATTGGATGTTTTAAAGTCAAAGCTTATAAAATTCTAGAATTCTTTTTATTATGTAAAAAAATTAACATTAAAATTGATTAGACACATTTTTCTAATATCAAAAAATAAATGTACCGTAATTTTCATCGTTCAAAATAGAAAATATTTCAAAACCTTTTAAATTAAATTATTCTAAAAAAAGTTTAAAATAAAATGTAATTTTAAATGGGAAACATGAAAACTGAAAAAATTCTGCTATAAAACGTTGAAAATTAAACCGATCCTAACTTCATTTATAACCGAAAAAAAATTGTAGCCACCAAGAATTGTGAAATTAAAACTTTTTACATATTCAACCCCCTTAAAATTTCAATTAAAAATCGTTTGAAAAATAAAGATTTAAAAATGGTTAACTATATATTTTTTAATTCAACCATTTCAATTTTAATTGCAATATGAAAATTCAAAACTCTAAAATTGTAATCATTGAAAACTAAAGAAATTATTCAATTACTGCGAGGTATCAGTTTCAGAGAGTTTAATTTTTATCTATTCCCAAAACAATGTTTAACTTTATAATTTCAACTAGTTTAATTTGTAACACTTCATTTAGAATTATTACTTATTCTTGAAATTTTTCAAATTTAATTGATTCATTTTTCAAAATCATCAACTTCACATCGGGGTTTTACCTCCCCTACCCCATGCAAGAAGTCGTAAAAATGGTTTGGGGGGGGGGGG
>CAKNWT010271829.1:1629-14024 GCA_932066315.1 Andricus coriarius
TTTTAATTCTAATTTATGAACACGTATAGTGTCTTAACTATTAATTACATTAAATTAATTATTTTACATATATTAATAGTTTTAATTAATGATTATCCACTGTAGGTTGCATTATCCACTGTAGGGAGGTTTCCCCTATGTAGTATATCATTAAGCTATTTCCCTTTCGGCGAGCCTCTAGGGGTAAGCGTGACACTACCCGATTCGGGTAGTGTTTTTTAGGTGGATTTGTAGTAAATGGGCTCACCACACCCACGACCGCCAACAGCAACGCAGTAGTATCAGACGGTCACCCATCCAAGTACTAACCGCGCCCAACACTGCTTAACTTCAGTGATCTAACGGGAACTGGTGCTTCCAGCGTATAATTATCGATTTTAGCAGTGTTAGGTTCCCCCGGCTTTTTTCCTAAAATAATAAAGATTTTGCCTTAAAAATTTGGGGAATGTTAGCGAACATGCTAACGGACGTCCCCGAACTCTTCTGTTGTGGAATAATTTAAAAAATTGCATTTTGCTGAATTTGATTAATATGTGTGTATTTTGAGGTTATGCGTGTTACAATTCTCCCCGCAGCTTTACTTCCAAACTACACAATATTTTTGGTCGAAAACTTAGAACAAGTAATGAAACACAGTAACTAATGTCCCGGAACTAAGCTAGTTTGTAGGCAATCCAAAAAATATATTTCATAAATAATTAAAGTTGTGCTTATTAGGACGCCCTCTGTGCCACTCGGTACAACAGGTGCCGACATTATCGGAATAACAGAGACTTGACAACCGATCCTAACCTCCAAATAGTACATATACAGACAAATTTTATTTAGCAGAATATATTTTTTTGCTATTATCCCTTAAAAAAAGAGTTCGGGGACGGCCGTTATTCTATTTTATAGCATTTCCAAATTCAGTTTTTAAAAATTTTAAGTTTTGTGGACAAAAACCCGGGGTAACTGAACCCGATTGAAGTATCACATGCTCTTAAGAGTAGTTGATAATCTAATGATGTCATTTTTTTCAGCCACTTTTCCAATGCTCTCTGGCAACCACTTGCGCCTAGCAGTCTTTGTATTTTGGGAGTCTGTGACACTCGTAACAAGGGATTTCTTGTTTTCTGAACTCTTTTTCTTTGTGATTTACCGAATCAATATTTCCTGCAGGAGTAAAGTTTGCGTTTTCAAAATTTTAGATTTCATATTCGTCTCCTTGAATGTATTTGTACTTCACGGTTAACTTGTTGAATAGTACGGCTCATTCTCATCGGTAGAACTGCGTTTATTTAATTTCGTCTTGAAAAGAAATTTCTTCACCGGGAATTTTTTTAATGTCTTCTTTTTTTTCCCTGCAACAGTATGTTCCTTTTAAATATCCGCATCTGGTGACATCCGCAGTGTCACTAAAACTTCATACTCTTGTAAATATTCTGATGGAAATACCGTTTCCTCATTATGTGAATTATTACAGACGTTTTCTTTATTTTCAATATCTCGCGATTGTTCTATTGCATCCTGCGAATCCATAGGTGTCAACTTCATCACCATCATTTATTGAATCTGGGCCTTTTATTGTTGCTGGGACCATGGACAGTAGTTTCTCGTCTTCTAATATTAATTCTGGAGCATCATCTTCTCCCACACCAGTTTTCATGTTTTTTTCTAATCGGTGCTACTTTCCGTTTAAGGTTTTTTTTTAATCCTTCAAATTTACTTTTTGAGCTTTTTTAGACCTAAGTATTATACTGTGTCTTTTTGCACTGCACAATATTTTTATATCTACTAAAAATGTTCAGTAAGCCGATTACTCCTTTCTTTGTAAAGTGTTAAGCCATCTCTATCTTAAGATTTTTCTCTGTCATCGTAATTTTCTGGAGGGGAAAAATGTTGTTCGTATCCCACAGAAATCTGTATAGGAAACGTTCAATCATTGTGTATATGGCTGTTTAGAGGAACAGGCCGATGAAAAAATTATTGTAAGTTTTTGTATCATAGTCCTATATGTAATTTCATAAAGACAGTTTTAAATATCATTTATTTATTTAGAAATCAACAGGCGTCAGCCCTTTATGACAGGCTAAAATAGAACTATTGATCTGCGTAATCTAAATTATAATTAATGCTACAATTAAAGTAAAAAATAAAAAGCCAAACAGTTCGTCGGCATCGCATTCTATAAAAAGAGTAATTAAAAAAATTATACCTCTAGGCCGCATTATTCTCAGATTTTAAGAATGTTTTTAAGAGCTAGTTTGAATTATGTGATGGAATTATTGAAGAAATCGAGATTATCACACAATAAGTTCGATTCACTACTTAGTCTAGACCATAAAGTGTTTTTGCCATAGTTAGTGCGATGACAAGGTGGAGCAGCTGCCATCTAAAAAAGACATTGGCTCCTAGTAGAACCGCCGTAAATCACACTTATGGCCACGTCTCACGACCGTGCGATGGGTGGCATGATGAAATCACGACGACCGGCCGGCGAAACCCTCGTGTGTCTTGAAAAAACGAAGCGACCCAAGGATGACAGCTTTCTGCATCCTTCTCGAAAGTTCTTCGGCATATTTTTGGCACGCGGGAATGGCTTCAAGGTCCCTTTTAAGGTCTTGATACCTCTCCTCCTTTTCTTTCTCCTTGGCAGTGAGGTTGTATTCGGACGGGGCCGAGAATTCGATCACGAATATATGTATTTCGTTTCTCGAAGTCTTGGAGAACAATGTCAGGCCTCGAGTCTGCAACGCAGACTGCTGTCCTGCCACCTGATGATCTGAGGAAAGCAAAAGTTTGCTCCTTCGACAAGGACTGTTTTTCCATACTTCTGTGAAAGTGAAAGTGAATCAAACCGAATGGCCTATGACAAAGCCAGCATAAGGTTCAAATCGATTTATAATCATGATATTATTATTTAAAAAGCAGTAATTAGAATTGTAAAAATACAATTTGATGAATTAGAAATAAGAATAAGAAATTTTAAATGTGGAGAATAGTAAAATTTGTAGGTACAAAATAATGACTTTTTTGGCTTTCTTTTGGAAAAATAAATAAGATGTTGTTATTATTATAATTACTGTAAATGACATAATCTACCTAACCTAATAGTAATACATATCGACAAATGGGGCATGAACGACAAAATCAATTTAACGATTTATATGGGTTTTTTAAGTTTATAGTTTAGAGCACCTGCATTATTTGTTAATTTAGAACTTTTTTATATTTTTGGTTTGATTTTGATAAAATATGAGAAATGCTATTATAATAAAAAAGAAAACGATGAAAAGCTCAATTAATTCAAAATATCTAAATGTTCGAAAACAATTTTTTTTTAAAGAAAATACAAAATTCAAATGCACCCAAATTGTTTACTTTTCTTAATATCCGTATAAATGAATTAAAAATAGATTAAATTTTTTTTCAACCAATTATCTGCGCATTCGTTAAAATACATTAAATCGCCAAATTTGTATTGAATTAATTAAAAATGATTTTAAAAAGATTTACCTTTTCTCGAATTAGAATTAAAAACCTGGAAGCATTTAAGGTTATGTAATTGAATATTGTACGTAATTTGTATGATAAAACTTTATTTATATTTATAATACCCCTATTTCAATTACATAATTTTCAAAATGTTTCTGATGTTGTGAAATACGTGTGATTATCTGAATAAAATCTTCATAATTTTACGTAAGTATTAGATTTTATACTTTTTTTGTGAATAAGTATGATATACATCTTTAATATATAAAAAGGAAGAGCTGAGAATTCCGAATCTTAAGAGCCATTACTTGTGATTCTCACAAGTAACTGTTCTACCGATCTGAATTCCCAACTCTCACCTCGACGAGCCTCGCTTTTTCATAGAGATATTACTCTAAAGTCATTATATAACTTTCATGCTCCAGGCTTGCCCTTCTGTAGGATTAATTTCAATATTTAGACTTTCTTGTAAGATACTGATAAACTGATCACTTATCAGTATCTCAGAGAAAAAGTTTTATAATTACATTAAGTAAGGCAAGTTTTGGGTATGGCAAGTTAATTTTATGATTGGCTCGCGCGCCCCAAGCCACAGGTGCCGCGCGCCAATCCCGACCGAGCGACTTCTCTGATTGGTTCGCGCACTCGCGTCACGGGTACCGCGCACCAATCACGAACCAGGAATTCGCGCGCGAACTTATGAATTCGAAATTGAGTATTTATAATTAAATGAACATTAATTATATCATAATATTATTAGCTTATATTATATGTAGTATATGGATTGTATGTATTAGTCTACATACAACCTATATATACAATATATGTTTAAAGTCGATATTATTATAAAATTAATTCCAATATTAAATAATTATACTTATTTCGAGTTAGTATCCATTAGTACTAGTAATACAAGTTATCTTAGAACTATGTAACCGTAGATTCCGTATTGGTTCGCGCGCCCCAACCCACAGGTGCCGCGCGCCTATCCCGTCTAGGCGATGTCGCTGATTGGTTTGTGCACCCCGACAACTGTTTTTTAAAAATATAATTCAAATAATTTCAGCATAAATTTATTTCATTAAATATTGTATTTTTCTCATCACAAATTATGTTTATTTAATCTTAAATAGTGACGGTATGCTCCACTGTATACTTTTTCGTATGTTTCTTGGTATGCCTGATGTATTGCTTCAGCACTTTCTTCATGGCTTGGGTGTGGATTACGGGCTTGTATATGTGATTGAAGGCTGGCTTGAAGGTCGGCTTGTTGAGTTGCTTCAAAGTGTGCTCGCTGACTTGCTTGTTCGTCTTTTCGATGCATTGCTCGTTCGTTTCCTCAACGCAGAGCATCAGCTTCATCGTTCGCAAGAACATTGTTTATGCGACGCTTCATACCCAATGTAGCGAGATCTTCAGGGGCCAGGCTTAAAAATTGGTTTTTGTCTGTGTCAAATACATAACCGTTCTGACCAGACAAAGAACATACTGGCAAAATGTGATTTTTCATCTTGCATCCAAGGATGACATGATCCCTCTTTACTAAGGTAGAAGTTGCATCAAATTTAATCAATCGCTCGTCTTCATTGTATCTTCGTAATTTACTCAAATTTGTATTATTTTCATGGTATTGAAATGTCCTGATAGGAGGCAAGATGTTACTTTGAGGTTGAGGAAATAATTCCTTGAAGATCGTATACAACTGTGAACTGAATTCTGTAAGAAAAATAGTATTGAAGAAATATGTGAATTTTGATATAGCGATAAGTTATCCCCTTAAATTTAACTAGGGATAACTTCGCATGCACAGGATAATGCTAGGTTTTGTTTAAGTCAAATATTCGGCTTTTTTTAATACGCAGTAAAATCTAGCCAACAAGGTCCTATATTGCGACTTTAAAAAAAGTTTTAAATTAAGGGCATGAGAACAGTATACAAAACATGCAAATAATGAGCAGACGTGCGCTAAACATACTTTAGTTATACGTGTGAATCCACATCATTCCACTTTAAGAGCGGTTGAGGGAAACGTATGAGGGAAAGATATGTGTTTGGGTAGAGCCTGAAGGAGACGCTAAGTTTGCGGAATAGGACGCGATTAAATATTTTTCCGGAAAGGGGAGAAAATATTGTAATTAAAATAATTAAATGCATAACTGTATTAATGCTTACTCAAGAATCGATGAGCCGATTCCAAGCGTCATTAATTATTATGTGGGTTTTGTGAGAAGCAAGCACGGCAGATTCTACCTTAGACTGATTTCGTGGGGTTTGTTTAGTCATAGTGTCAGCACAACACAGTGCTACCTATGCTCTGCAGAGGAGGATACACCTCTGACTGACGATGTGCGGAGTTCAGAGAGGCAGCCTTAAGACAGGCCTGCCCAAACTGGGGAAACCGACTCATTTGCCAGATGGGATTTTAACACCACCACCGACCTCTACTCATTTAACTTTACGAGAGCGATTACCCCTCAAGCATGTGGACCCGAGAAGAGGGAAGTGGTGGTGGAACTCGAACATGTGGCAAAAGTGTCAATTTCCCCAGTTTGGGCAGGCCTGCCTTAAGAACTCACATCGAGAGCAACGATTCGTCTGACATGTCGGTAGAGGCAGTTCAGAAGACAGAAGTTAGCATGAGCCCTAGCAGGTAAGAAGACGGCACCCTCTGAAGTAATGCGAAAGCAGTTTCTGGGGGGATGTATGCCAACAAGGAGAGGATGGTGCTTTTTGGTGGGTGGATATCCCGCACGCTCCGGAAGTGCGGACCCTCCCGAGAGTTTCTCAAAGATTTTCCACCATTATTCGAATAAAAATCTTGTGATATGCTACTGAATTTATTAGCGATGTAACGTTATGAAATGTTTGGCTGACTCTCTTCGCATGTCTTTTTATGTTGCTTTTTCCTTACGAGAGCGATTCTATAAGTTTCTTCAGTACTTTTTGTTATATTTTGAACTACTAATACGACGTTACCGACACGAAAAGCACCTGAGGCAGAAATAGACTGGAAGAAATGTGTCCTGTATCAGGAATTAATTGGTGAAATACTAATTAGGCCCACAGTAGCAGGTTGCAATCTCGGTCCAATGAACCTGAAAGCTTAGTTTGACGATCTTGATGCATTTCTAGTGTATATTGATATATCTATACTAGACAATGCATCGGGCCTCATACAGACCACAGAGGCAAAAAAGAAACAGTGCAACATAAGGCTGAGAAAAATAAGACCAAGCTGGAAAATTTTTCTGGAGTGAAAGCGAGGAGATCGATCTATGCTGAGTAAATGTGAAGCATATTCTTGTTTTGTGGTGGTCCAGGAAGTAGGACTAAGTCTACAAACAGAGCTACTGAAAAATTTACACCAAACATCTAGATATAAATTTACTTAAGAATGAGTGTCACAATAGCTGATACTCTGGACTATCAAAAAACAATCATGTGCCTAGAGGTGTTTCGTACAGTATACTCAGACTTTTTTTTTCTTTCTCTTTTAGTGCGACTTTAAAGCGCAGTTTCATCAACACTAGATGTGTAGAAAGATTATATTGGAAGGTCAACTATAGGACAGCCCTTTAAGATGGCTGAAGCGACTATCTCTAGAAGGTTAAAACAAGAGGTTCAAATCGATTATCTTAGAGTGTCGACTTGATCATCTCGGACGATCGCCTCGAACGTCATAGAGAGTAGAACTGATCATCACAGAGTGCGGAATCGCTCATCATAGAGGGTCGACTTGATCATCTTAAATAGTCGACTTGATCATCTCAGATAGTCGACTTGATCTCCTCGGTCAGTCCTCGGTTGCCCTTTTCCTACTTATTCCAGTCTCTCTCTTATAAGAGACTGGAAATTATAAAATTAAGTAGAACCTATAAATCCTGAACATTTATATGAAATACATAAATTCTGAAAGCATTTTTTATTCTTTGTAGATAGCGAGGTGCACGAGACATAATTTGATATGCAAAGACAGTGCACATTGATAAAATATATTTGGAGCACGAAAGGCCAAGGACACGGCGCGGCGTCACTGTTTTGCACTGAATTGTAAGATTTAAAATATTGGAGTGAATTCAGAAAGCAGCATCTCACATCTCGTTACTTTCTGCATCATCAAGGAATGCTGAAAGTTTTGGCACTTTTTCAGTTTGAAACGACACGGTGACAACAAATTGATAGCTGAGCGTGCAGTTACGTCTTTATCCTTAATCCCTTGGAAGCATCGAATTTGACGTTGAAAATTCAAAAGAATAAACTTAATTCACTTTCCATCATGTTCTCTCTTATGCACTTCACTCTGAACCACGTTGCTGCCAACTCTCGTATCCTTTCACACAGCATCCATCGCGTCGACAACCGGATTGATTAAGGTTGGCGCGCTTATTTGAAATAATTAAATGTCAAAAGCAATTTTATACAGCAAATAATAAGAGTAAAGTTATTAAAAATAATTATTTGCCCGCAACAAGGACTTGCAAGGTAAAATTTAAATGATTTATTAGATTTTTTCCTTAAAAATAAATGATCGATTTTAATTTTAAAGAAAGGAATATCCTTTTTATCGTAAATATGAATTTACAATAAGTCCTAATATTCTTATGAATTTTTGAATGAACGCACTAATGGTAGCTAATCAGGTTGGCCCTCCGCGATGAGTCCTTTCGTCGTTGTCAGAGCAACATAGCACAACTTCAGTTTCTTGTTTGGAGCGCTAGTGTCGTCGCAATTGCTAATGAACTCAACACTCAGGTACTCAACCATGAGCATTTCAAATCAGTTTTTTGTCCCTCCTGGAAAGTAGCTCAGATACAGTTGTGCCATGTTGCTCTGACAACGATGATTTGCTCTTCCATGGATGGTTGAAATGAGTAAAAACAAGATGATCGTATTGACCATCCCGAAAGAATACTTTGATTATCCTTGATAGTGAGTCTGACCTTCTTATAACAGTCAGACTGGCCATAAAATGAGAGTCTCTCTGACTATGTCGAAAAATTATGAATAGACCATCTAGAAGAATGGACTTGCTCTCTAAATTTTGACACTCGAACTTTGACCATCCATTTTTCTCCGTGCAGCTACGATCTCTGTTACAATGGCTCATAATTGAGCTTATAATCAGTAGATTATGTGCGGTAGTGCACGGAACTCGCGTTGGGGTGACTGATTAGACTCTGATCATTCTTACATGTACTCAGGTGGACATAAACTTTTCATTTATAAATTACGTTTCTAATCTATCGGTAATATTTATCGTTAATTTTTTTCGCAGTGACATTTACATGAGCACTCGCACTACAATCATTTTTGTGGCTTATCTTTAACTCCGTGTAGCTATTTTTCGTAAACATCGATGATTCACTTTTATTCTGATACAAGTTTCAAAACCTTATTATGTCAAACCTTCACTATATTGAATCTCATTATCATGACGCAATAAACAAACAATTGTCTGGAACCTGTTGTTGATTTTTGTCGCTACTTTTATCTATATCATATTCCCAGACGTTAATAACACAACGGATTTACCATATCATCCATTCTTCAATAACTATATAATAATAGTGTTTTTTCCTTTTATTTAAGAAAATCTGTTTTCAGGGAGATAATTGTGTGAGGGGAAGCATATATTATGCAATATTGAATTGCGTATGGATATAGGAAATTCATAATATTTCTGAAATGTGGGAGGTCAAAATCGACCTTAAAAATGCCTACGTAATACTTAACAGCCATACGCACTTGGCGTAAAATGTCGTACTATTATTCAACAATGATTAGAACTTGACACTTTTTCCACCTATGACAATTATTCTTTACGAAACAGGTATTCAAAATACAAATTTGTCTGCTTTATAGACAAACTTATATTTCAGAATTAAAATAAGTTTGCTTCACTACTTTATTGTTTTCCTAACCCAACCACATTTTTCAGTGTGATTGCTTGCTCTAGATTCGCATTATGTTAAGGAAATATGACCATTAATGAAAAAATCGAGTTGAACCTTTTGTACAGATTAATAATAAGTACTTTTTACATTAACAAAAAAATTGTATATGTTTCGATTCCAGTTTTATAATTCGCCAATTTGACTATTACCCATATTAGATTTTTCAACACGTTGAATTTCATGTATATTATCACATGAAAATTTTGAGCTGAGCCTCAATCGAGCTGTTCTCACAAAATGTACTTAAAATTGTAGATATGATATTGTAATAATTCATATTTACCAATAGAATTAAGAAAAACGACTAAAGCGATGAATGGAGTACCGGCAGCATTCCTCATTTTCTATTTAGATAATACTGTTTTACGGACAAATTCGTTAACATAGTGACTAATGAATTTGTTACTTAATGTTGTTTAATATATACCTTTTGGTTAAATTCCGTCAAATGATAGAAAAGCGTGAGTATAAGTAGAACACCTAGGTGCATAATTTATATCTAACTCGACCTTCTAAACTGAAGATTACTTATGTATAGATAACGTTGGATACACTATATTTTTATTTACAGGAAGAAAAATGTATCCTCTGAACTTAATGGTCTTTATATGTTAATTATTCGCGTATTTGTAACAGTAAATAAGATGAGGGAATTTTGAAGTTAATCTTACTTCACTGTATGTACTATTTATTATAAAATTTTTGTTAGCGTACTCTGTCAAGACGACTAGACTCATTTGAAATATTTATTCTAGTAACACGGAACGTTTCTGGAACGTTCCCGTAACGTTCCAAATGTTCGCCGCTTTAAACGTTCCCGGAACGTTCCAAATGTCCGCAGCTTGAAACGTTCCAGTGAAACGTTCCGGGAACGTTTCCAAGCGGCGGACATTTCACACATTACGGGAATGTTCCTGGAACGTTCCAAATGTTCCAAGAACGTTTCGTGCTAATAGGGTACAGGTTTTATGGACTGCTTATACTAGTATATGTTGGTACTTATGGTTCCTAAGTGTTATGTAACAAACCTGCAGATATTATAGAAAAGTCCTCCAAATATCTATGCATTTGCTTGTTACAAAGTTTTGTTGGTATTAGGTACGAAGAACCAGTGCACGTCTACTAAGGATACGACATTTCTATTCAACGCAGACAAGCCAGTCGTCAATGATGAGACGTACATATTTACTAAGCGTTTGTGTACGCTTCCTTGTCTGTGTGAGAGAAAATGTGGGCGCAAAATGGTGCGTATACGTGAAATACATTTTGGAGCAAAAGGGAACATGATTCTGACGAAAAGTAAGTTTTATTACACAGACTGATCATCCACCGTGGAATCGATCACTTTTACTGTCTCGCACCAGGGTTCCGAAATCCCATTTCCCGCAGGGTATTAAAGAAAATACATTTCTCGCGTCAAGTTGGTAGTATGCTGCATACTTTAAACAATGGATAATTTAAGCACCAGAGAAGCTTCGAATTGGATTGAAACTTTGGTTGACGAAAGGCATTTCTCCCGAATAGTTTTAGGCGATAAACACTGGCTGTTTAGAATGCTAGAGGTGTAAATGATCTTGAAGGAAAACAATCGTGAGAAACAGTGCACGTAAGAAAACTCGATATTTTATGTGTACCAGAAACAAAGAAAAAGGGGTTCAATAGAGGTGTTATAAAAAATGGGAAATTAAAAATCGCACTCGACCTATGGTCAGGAGTAGATAGTGAATTGCTTGGTAGCCAAGGAGTCGGTCTGATTATGCATAGGAGAGCAAAACAGAATGCCATATAGCATACACTTGTATCTCCCAGATTATTGTGGGTTGGAATGAAAGTAGGAATCAGAAGATTATTTATCATAGCGTCATACACTCCAATTGATGGTGAAAGGAGTAAAGTCAAATACGCCTCCTGGGATACTTTAAAGAATACTATAGGTAATTGCGATCACGGGGAAGAGAATGTTCTACTAGCAGATATTAATGGATAGAGCAGAGTCCAACGTGAAGGTTGGGACATGGTGCTAGGTCATCTTGGAGATCCAAAAACGAATTATAACAGCAACATATTCGTTAGCGAATATGATTGGAAGACCAAATCTGTCGGAGAAGATGCTTGTATCTGCTTCGGAGAGACTCCTTTACTGATGTTACGTCCTGAATGCGGCTTTGAGGCACGCGCAGGTATGCATAGGTCTCTCCAGTGTTAAGATGTCTGATAACACCTATCTCCACAAGCTCAGGGTCCTCGGGAACGCCAACAATCTTTCCATCCTTCAGATGAATTTTGGCACATTTATCCAATCCAAAGTCCATCCCAATCTCTCCTGTGTACTTCTTGACGATATTTATGGCAGTTTGAAGTTTGCCTTTACCAGAGGCATAGAGCTTCAGGTCATCCATATGAAATACATGAGTGACCTTATGCTCGCGCTGGTTAGTGTCGCCACAGAGGTATCCAGAAGAATTTCGTAGTGCGAGAGATAGAGGCAGAAGTGAGATGCAAAAAAGCAAAGGGCTAATGGTATCGCCCAGAAAGACGCCCCTCTGGAAGGTGACGTTGTTTGTTGTCACACGATAATTTCCAGATGAGATAGTAAATCTAGTTTTCCAAAGAGGCATTAATCTCTCTATGCATCTCACTATGTATGGATGCACCTTCAAGTTCCTCTCAAGCCCCAAGATCTGGCTGAAATGGATGCCTCCCTTCGTGGAGAAATCTCGCAAGAATCCGACCTCTGGACCATCAATTGCTCAGTTTATGGTGCCGCGAGAGCTTTGTCTGATTCAAATCGAAGGCTCAAACCTACGATGGATCAAAAGACCAAAAGACGCTTACATCAACTGAACAAGAAGATTGGATGGGCAAGACAGAATGCGTCCCGTGTTCAATGTGTGGTTGACTACATAACATCCGGTAGACCGTTCACGGAAAGGTTTCGAAAGTTCGCCCAAGAACTGAGGATCT
>CAKNWT010272053.1:378-15739 GCA_932066315.1 Andricus coriarius
CAGTTAAAGATTGATAATTTTAGTCAAAAGTTCCTTTTTTTTGGTTTAAAATTTAACTATTCCAGATGACGATTCCGAATCTTAGTTGAAAATTCACCAGTTTGGTTCAAAATTAATGCTTTTCTCTGACAGTTTACCTATTCCATTTTTGGTTGAAAGTCCATCTTTATTAGTTCAAAATTCAACTAGTTGGTTAAAAATTAGTCTTTTTAGTTGAAAATTTAACTATCTGGTGGAGAATTCACTTCTTTTATTAAAAAATCATCTTTTTGGTAGAAAATTGATCTATTTTATGAAACATTCAAGTATTCCAGTTAAATATTCATCATTTTAGTTGAAAATTCATCTTCTTGGTTGAAAATAAAACACTACTTGGATTAAAGTTAAACTTCTTTGTTAAAAGTTCATCTTCTTTAGTTCAAAATTAAACTATTTGGTTGAAAATCAATCTTTTTTGGTTTAAAATGCAACTATCTGGGTGAGAATTCATATATTTTGTTTAAAAAATCGTCTTTTTGGCATAAAATTAATCTTTTTGGTAAAAAATTTAGCTATTTGGTTAAAGATTCATCTATCGTGTTCAAAATGCAACATTTTTATTAAAAAGTTAGGAACATGAAGCGTTTTAAATTTACTTTAATATAGTACTTACATTAGTTTTACCTAAATATGCACATAATTTTAAGCATAAGAAGATAAAATAAAAAGTTGTTTGGATTATCATTCAAATTCATTGACTTTAGAGGCTGAAAAATAATTATTTATAATAAACTTCCGGAACTGTATGCATATTCCGAGTCTATTGTTTAAAAAATTAAAAAATATTTCAGTGGATCTGTACTATGAAAAATTATAACTGAAAAAAATTGAGATACCTTGAAAAAACCTGGAAATGACAGGGAATTTTTTCCAGGATCTCATTAGACATCCTGGATCATGACGAAAGATTGACATTAAAATTTTCCTGTTAGAAATTTAAAACTAACTCATCCAATAGCTTAGGAATCTTCGACAAACAAAGCTATAAGGTATAATTAAAGTTTAATAATAAAAAAATGTTCTAAAAATTTATACAATTTTTTAAAAGTTGGACCTTTCATATAGTTAATATGCAATTCTTTATTTTAAGATTGTGGTTTGAAAAATTTATTTCAAATAACGTCGACTATTTGGATTCCGTGTTATGTTTCTTGAGTTTTTATGGATTTCAATTCAATTTTAAGCAAGGTTGAAGATATCAAGAGAAATCTCATTCAGATTATCATTTGTCTAAAACAAATCGGTCCTTTGTAGTTTGTCGACTCTTTACATTAATTCCTTTAATATTTATTCAGAATTTTTTAAAGATTATGATTATATGATTATTATTTATTAGATATTTAAATTTACTGTAAATTTTTTAATTTACTTTGTTATTAAATGCTATTCCTACATTAATAAAATGCAGTTTTACGAAAAAGAAATTTTTCATACCAAGAATAGCACTATTTCAGAATGTTTGTATTAAACATTGATTTAAGATGATGCAATGTGTACCCAAGCAGGTATCGAATCGTTAACAATTTTTTAATAAAAAAGTGACTTTTCATATTTGAAGTGAACATTTGGTGAATAAACAAATCCGAGCTAAGGAATGGCACCCAATGCCGGTCGATTCCCGTGGATCAATAATAAAAATGAATAATAATAATAATTTATAATAAAATTAAATAAATATATATAATACAAACGTAACTAAAAAAGTAAATAACAAAATGTACATTTTCAAATGATAAGGCTAGTAATAACTAGTTACTTTTTTCGTGATGTAACGTTAACGATAATCAGCTGCTTTTAGAAAGTAACTTACTCATCACTGGGACTAATAAACTTTTACGTTGACGTAATAGAAAAATTTCTTGATACAAAAAACACGCAAAAAGTGAGCGGAAACACAAAATCTTAAATGTGGACAAAATAAATTAATGAATGAATTGATAAATTATATCGTAGATTATAATAGTTAATAAAATTTTTTGTTTACTGTCGCAAACTGATGCAGTTACACGTGGTGAAAATATTTTCCTTTTACTGTAGGGTCGTCTCCCCTATAGTACAATTAATACAGGTAAATCATTATAATCCTACAGTAAAGCCTCTCCTAAAATATTTTCCTGCGGACATGAAAAGGAATTTTTTTACTTGCTTCTCAAAAAGACCGACTTAGGCATTGACGAAAGACTGAAACCTCAAGAGCTATAATATATAGCTTCTTTATTATTATTTCTAATCACAAATTACTTGTAAAATGTTGATCTGACTGGATAGCACAATATATTATATTATAGTTTTACATTTTTTTATATTGAAATAATAGGATCTAAGATTGTTGTTTACACCTTCTTTACACGCTTTACTACAAAATATTTTGTGATTGGGCGTTTGACGCCTACGGGTATTTCATCAATTTCTTCTTGGGTCAATGAGGTAACTTTACCGCTTTCCATGTTGACTTTCGCCCGTTTCCATTGTCTTGTATATATTCCAGCAAGGACATTAGTGCTCTCCAATATTGCAAAGACGTCACCATCGGATGTTGATATAACAATTTGCTCTTGGGTTGGCATAGGTTCAAAATAATTATCGCCTAATCTCACATTTATTGATTTATCGGCAGAAAAAGTGTATCTTCGAAGTTCAAATACCTTCCGCCAATTCGTGCGGGAAGTAAGCCGAATAAATTTAAGATGCTCAAGGCCACATCCACTTTTGTGACAAGAAGGAAGCCTGGTAGGTGGAACCATGCGCCTAGAAAGATGAGAAGGAGGCCTTGAACGAGAAGGCCGGTCAGGACGAGGAAGCTTTGAAGGAGAAGACCTGGCAGGAGAAGGCGGATTTGAAGGAGAGGACCTGGTAGAAGAAGGAGGCTTTGAAGGAGAGGACCTGGCAGGTGAAGGAGGTTTTGAAGGAGAGGACCTGGCAGGAGAAGAAGGGTTTGAAGGAGAAGACCTGTCTGGAGAATAAGGGCTGACAGGAGGATATTTAGCAGGATGAAACTCGACAGGAGGGAACTCGGCAGGATGAAGCCAGGCATAATGAAAACCCTCAGGATCAAACTCGGAAGGAGGAAACCATGCAGGATCATACTCGGCAGGTGGAAGCCCGGCATGATGAAACCCGGCAGGATCAATCTCGGCAGGAGGAGATCTGGACCTGGACCTGAACCTTTTAAAAGAATGTCTTTCAGGAGAATAAGAAGTACTGGTATGAGGAATACCAGGAATAGGGGCGCCATTACGTAAACCCTCGGATTGTGAACTTAACTCTGCAACAAGAAACAGAGGATTACATTTTCCCACAGTTTGTGAAGCAAAATGTCTAATTATCAAAAAAATGTAAATCTATTCAGAATAAATTAGATATGATTAATTTAATGAAACCGCTGTGTTTATGGCCACAGAAATAATTTAACGCACACCACTACTTTTTGATAGTTTTTTGCGGACTTCAAATTTTTCCGAATAAACTAAGATGCCGCAATATAACATGTGACATGCCGAAATGTGACTTGCTGATTGTCACATGATACTGACACAGAGAAGCACCAAAGTTATTAATTCATTACTTACTAAACATTCTTCATGATAAAATTTTTAAAAAGTCAAGATTTTTATGAAATAAAAATTGATTTGTTTTTTTGTCATTGAGAGATATTCGTATTTCATAACTAAATTTATATCATTTACTAGGTATCGTATAGGAAAAATAAACCAAACTTTGTTTAAAAATATTCGATTTAAAAAAAGTTTTGCAACAAAAAATAAAGTGAGTTATGTCTCTTTTGACGAAGATTCGGTTTCAAGCTTTCGCTTTTCATTTACATGCATTCAACTACAACAGTTGTGTTGTATAAAACTGTAACTAATCTGATTAAAGCTTTTTCTAACATTTTGACCAGATTAAAAGATTTTTATGTTTTTAGTGCATAGATTACCAGAAATTTCAAAGGATTTAATAACATTTGAATAGAATTTAAAAATATTTTGCAGCGTTTTGAAGTATTTCATCATAGGATGACCAGATGGGAAATCTATCAGGAAATTTAGGAAGAGCCAAATGCGTTCACAATTGATGTTAAGCCCAGGAATAGCCAAAAAATATTAAACAACTCTTAAAACCTGCTTTTCACAGTAATGCTCATCCTTTGCTTTTTCTTTCAAAATATTTTCATATTCATAATCGACACAACATGAAAAATCAGGATAGAGATAGATAAATCAGGATACTTATTAATAAATCAAGACGTCTAGCAACTCTATTTTAGAAGATTTCATCTGATTTCGAAGGGCATTAAAAAATTTAAAGGGATTTCAAAATAATTTAAATATTTCGAATGATTTCAAGGGATTTCAAAATATTTCGACGAATTTGAATTGGGTTAGAATGCGGATTACGTCAGACATCCTTAAAAATTGTCGTAAAAATATAGATATATTATTATATTTACCAACAGACTTGAGGATAAACGCCAATTTTAGGACCAGAGTAGAAAGGATCCTCATTTTTTCTAACTGGGGAACAACTAATTACTGTTTTAATGAAGAATTCAGGTAATAGTGTAACTACAGATTAATCTGGCGCTTTGTTACATTATTTAAAGCATGCTACATTCGTCATCTCATGAATGACGTATGCCTCAAACTTGCTCTTGTCAGATATTTGTCTTTCATGAATCAGCTTTTAACGATAAATGTTGTCGACACCTTTTTCAAGGTATCTGGTAAGTTTTTGAAAGCAAAAGAAAAATCAATCAATTGTTTGTTAATAAATTTGTTAAATAATTTTTGTGTGGGCCTAAAAGACATAAAAATCTTTTAATAGGCACCGCAGAGTAAAACAAACTGAACTTTGGTGAAAAATATTTGTTTTTGAGGAAATTGTGCCCCAAGAAAAAAATGGGAGTTATGACACCTCGGTTCAAAAATCATCTTTTTCTATTTCAACCGCTACGGGTGCAGGAAGTTTATTCTTAGCAGTCAAAATTCTCAATAAATATAAATATTTAAATATAAATATTTATATAAGGCAGCTTATGAAAAAAAAGAATTAAAAAATTTTGGGTTCTTTTTCTTATGGGGACAAAAGCTTCACTTTACCAACAGTTATGGTTTTATCCATCGAAAATGCTATGCAGAAATCGATTATTTCAATTTCAAGTCAAACGACGACAGATAAGTAAAGAAAGTTCAAGAAAAGAATTAAAGCTTTTCAGAATATTTACAATTTTTCCCTTCCCCATTTTTTGATAGGAGTTATCTTTTTGGTTTTATGCATTGAAAAGTTTTATTTCAAGTCAAACTACGATAGACATTAAAAAGTTTAATTGAAGAGTTGTATATTTTTGAAAGACCTGTAATTTTATCCTTAACAATTTCTTGATAGGACCTGATATTTTGGATTTATTTGTCCAAAATACTATGTAAAAATAAAAAATTCACATTTCAAGCCAAATTACGTAAGATACGGAGAAAAGTTCCAGAAAAGAATTTAAGCTTTGAAAAAGTCCTACAAAATTTTATAAAACCATTTTTTGATAGGACTTCCCATTTTGGTTTTATGAATTGAAAATGTTATGATAAAAAATCAGAAATTCAAATGTTGATCCAAACAACGCGAAATGCAGGGAAAAGCTTTTAAAGGAATTTTTGCTTTTGAAAATTCCCACACAAATTTCTTTGAACCATTTTTTGACAGAAATTCTTGTTTTTTATTTATTCATCGAAATGGATACGCAGAAATGGAAAATTTTTATATTACGACAAATGACGCGAGATGCGTAAGAAATCTAATAGAAGACTTGCAACATTTGTTTTATCCATAAAGAATTTCCATATATGGAAAAATATTTCCGATTTTAGCATAACACCGCGAGATAGGGAAGATAGCCTGAAGAAAGGATTGTAGCTTTTTATTGTAAGGCAGCTCAGAAAATATATAACCTTGAAGTTTAAATTTTTATACTATATCGAAATTTTGATTAGTGAAAAAATGTTTTAAATTGTGTATTTATTATTTGTAGAAAAATATATTTCAAAAACACTTACAACAACTGTATTTAATATATACAAAAAACTCATTACGTTGGTTCAAAAAGCTCAAAGTTTGAAAAATGCAATATGCTTTTGAAGGTAGCAACTGAGTGTAATAAACAAGGTTAAATAAACATGAAAATAATTGATATAGTGCCAATGAATTCGTATCAAACATTATTTAATTAGTAAATTAACTATTATATGAAAAAGTAAAATATTTCAGAAATGTGTCCAAAAATGAATTCTGTAATATTAAAGAACACCACTCAGTTCACCATACAAAATTAATTATCTGGTTGGACGAATTTTTTTTAGGAATTTTCTTTTTTTCAAAAAGGAATACGAATTTATACGAGTACCTTGATTTTGTCAAACAGTGCGATTTCTGCACCTCCCCAATGTGCATTTTCCAGATGTTATGGTATCGTGGGTAAAAAAAAAACATTTCTTGGGAAAAAATCTTATAAATAATAATATGTCCACTTTTTCCCCTACAGGTATTTAAAAGAAGAAGGCTAAGCTTTCTTTTTAGACAAAAAAGTTTTCCTAAATTCTAAAAAATTCTAATATATTTTTGATCTTCATTTTTGAAGGTCGAATGTTTTTTTTTTGAATAAGGCTAATGATTAATGGAGAGGTTATGGAAAACCTTATCGAAATTTTAGTGTGAAAACAAATTTGTATTGATAATAACAAAGTAATAAGTCACCAAAGTATATGATAGTTGGAAATAATGCTCCATTCACTAAAGAACTTCTATTTTAATTTGTACGATGAAAAGTATAATGAAATTATCAAATTAGAATTTTAATCTTAAATACATTAAGTTAAGAATAATTCTGATGCATTGCTTTTTAAAAAAAGTATTGAATACTGTGATTTAATATTTTTCAGATTTGAGCGTTCGAATTGTGTAATTACAATGACCTGGAAAAATGTTTGTCAACCAGAAAAAGACCAAAAAATAGTTTCTGCGTAGTGGTCGCATCATAATTGCTATTGCTTAATAACGTTTTATTCGTACAACAGCAAAACATTATCTTTTTTTCACATTTGATACTTTATTCAAAGGTTTGATGTTTTACATAACCTCTGCCAATTAATAACTTTAAAATAGGGCGTAACCGAAGAAAAGGTTTTTCTTCTTCCTGAGAATAAATCCCACAAATGATATTCTCTCATATTTTATTTTAAGTAATCAGTAATAATGACTGTCATAAGGACAGTAAAGCATTTTGCAGATTTTGCATACCCATTATTTTCGATAGCAGACGATTAGTCATTATTACAGCTAATAACCTAATATACGTTACACATAATCAGTCAAATTCATTTTTATCTTTAGTTCGTTTTCCTCATGCTTTCAAATTTTTCACTTTTTCGCAAAATGGTTCTAGAAAAAAAACACACATATTACTCCAAGAACTTTATATTTTCACAAACTTCTTTGCTTAAATAATCTATCTGAAGGGTAATCAAGAACTTCAGAAATCTCATTTAAGATACGCTTACTTGTGAGAAGAATAGAATACAACCGTGTCTGGGATTATTAATGTACTTCATAAGCAATTCACAAATGAAAACCAAAATCGAAATGGAGCATCCGAAATTGATGAAGAAAATCAGCGGCATCAGAATAGAAATTGAATCAGATTCTTCTTCTACACTTATTTCCCATTGATTTGACTTTCCTCGTAATGGTGAAAATTGCTTCTTCCAGTGATAATATATACCAGACTGAATTAGCCTTTGTAGAGTTCCGTCGAATTGTCGGACATACGGTGATTTCGGTTCAAAATGTATAACCTTTTGGCTGAACAATATACGTTCCTTTACGATTTTCATCACAGGATCATTGTTTCTATCTCTGTGTTCGCTAATCGCAATCAACGCTCTTGATTCTCTAAGAATGCAAGCAACATTCTTGCCACCAACGAGCATATCAATGCATTTTTCATTTTTCGACACAATGCTGGATTTCGTAGCAATTGCTCGAATAACTGAGTCGTTTACTTCCTTTAATGGAAACAGATAGGTTTCCAGCATCGTTGGAATGAGATTGGTCTCA
Organism: Andricus coriarius; assembly: GCA_932066315.1. NCBI lineage: Eukaryota > Metazoa > Arthropoda > Insecta > Hymenoptera > Cynipidae > Andricus > Andricus coriarius. The sequence goes on from CAKNWT010272053.1 coordinate 8,518, forward strand.
TTTAATTCTTCTAGTGTGTCAATAGTCTTCTCTACCTTTTTCGTCAGTTTCGTGTCAGTTAGCATTACGAAGATACTGGAAGAGAATAATAAGAACGCAGTGAGAATTGAGATGAATGCAATCCTTTCCGATAATCTAGAAGGTTCACGGGGTACTGTAAATCCTAAACATTCTCGTAATATTTCAAACCAGGGCCAAACATCGTTGTCAAATTTCAGCAAGATCGTGATGATTCGGATGACAAAAACCGCCAGAGCCAAGTAAATCCATTTCGTCGTAGGATGTAGGTCAGATAAGGAATCTCTATTTGAAATTATAATTGGTACCAAAACGCAGACTTTTACAGGTTCAACACATATACTTCTTAAACTTGCTCTCTCACAGTTCGGCAATATTCCTACCTGGTTGGTTATAAATTGAATTGTGTTGTTTCCAAGTAAATACGCGAAACCGGTTCGTTTGCTTTCGTTGATGCAATGCCAATCACCCATCGATTCCTTTTGGGATGCTTGTTCCGATAACCTGAAGTTCATCTTTTCCGAAATGGTTTTTCCGACTAGGGCATCAATGCCAGAAACTTCAACAGGATGTCCTGATGAGTTGCGTGTAACGTTAACGCTAGGTGGGAAATGAAAGGACCCCACTTTTATTTTGAATCCATTTAAATCCAGAAGTTTGTTGGGAAACAGTTTGATTTTCATCGTGTATCTTCGCTTTGTATAGATTCCATTGAACGGATTGAAATTATAAACCGTCATGAGAAATTGATCTTTATTCCCAAGCAAACCATTATCGGCTTGTCTTTTTGCAATCTCAAGAATAGTGAAGTCGAGAAAATAATTGGACCACATGTTATGCAGTAGCTTGCTGTAACTGACTTTTCCTTTCTTTGCTAAAGCAATCACCAAACACTTTGGTCGAGTTTTGGATTCTAATAACTGATTTAAAAATTCTGTTGAATCAGTTGTTTCTACGTCTTGCATATTTTTCTTTATAAATTGAATCATAATAAACAATGTTCTTCCTGTGCGCGGATGCAATACGCTCCGCGTGATAATTCGTGCCTTTGGAGTGTCAGCATGACTCAAACTGATTATCTGACTCGGAATCACTTTTTGGATGTTCACTATGATGTCGGAAACTCGGTCGTCCTGGCTTTTTGTATCTTTACTAATGATCACCACTGTTTTATAAACTTGCTCCTCTTCTTTAATATATTTGGTGAGCCGTTTGACCCATTTCTGCTTATTAGAAACTTCATGAAAGAGCACAAGAAAGAGCAGAAAAATAATTTTCATATTTGAAGGCATTGTAGGAAATTCCTTTAGATACAATAAAATTTACTCTTATACTCAGACTTGCAGTAAAATAATTTTTGAGATTCGAAACAGACTTTACTTAGAGTTAGAATCGAACTGATTTTATACAACGTTTCACAAGTGACTGTGCGAAATGGACTGTGCAAAATGATTTTAAAGCTTTCTAATAACAGAAAAACACGAATTCTCACAGTTCTAAAAAATATTTATGACATTCCCAAGTGGAAATAATATCTATAATGTATCGATAGTTTATGTATATCCTAAAAATGATGTATAAGCTGTCGCAATATACATAAATATTATTTACCCACCATTTTGTTGAGAAAACATATGTTTTCCTATAGATTATACATTATTTGCAGTCCACATATAAACTAGTATATATCGATAGATTATACATAATTTTTCAAACTGGGTTGCATCTTTTAGATCCTATTATGTCTTACTATATATTGTTAAAGGCATGACCTACTTCCTTTTGTTCCATTTGTTAATTCATCTGACGATAAATAACTGATATACATATAATACAGGAGATTAACACTTAAAATATTTTAAGTTAAGAATATAAATTGAAAGTCAATAGAAACCTGTTAGCGATTTCTAATGTATTTAATGAGCAATTTAAAAAAAATTAAAAAAAAAATGTTTAATAAGGTCATCCACTACATTTTTTTAATTTTTGAATATGCAACTATTCACTCTACAATCACAAATTATGCGAGCAGAATTGAAAAAAGGCTTTTTTCGAATTCTCATTACAATAAGAAAAAAGTACACCCTCTTCGAACTCATATTTCTGACGCTCCATGCCGCTACTTAAATGTAACGTTATGTGCTTTCAAAATTTTCTTATCATGCTAGAGGTGCATGCGTAGTATTTTTAGTATTTATATATTTATAGTTAGTATTTTTATTATTATTTTATTACTATATTTAATATCTGCAGAATGCACATTAGGGTGGTTTAAAAATGGCATATTTTGAAAGATGAATTGTGCTCGCGGAAATTTTTGTTCCTTTAAAAAAAAAACGAAAATCCATTAAAAAAGTAGGACTGCGTTTATTCATCTCGAAAAACTGGCAGAGCTGAAAAAGGGAATGATCGAACAGACTGGCCAAATTCATGAAAAATATTCGACTACTTATTTCGAATTTTGGGATGACGAGGCACGTCGAAAAAGTGAACCAATCGGATGAAATCTTGCACTGCCCCATCAAATTCGAAGTTACATATAACATTCTAAAGGCAGAAACTGACTGAAATAAAAAGGCTCAATATACATGAAAACAACTGATATGGTACCAATGTATTCGTATCGAACATCATTGAATTAATTAAGGTAATTTAATGTCTTGGTAATAATATCGATTAAGCACACTACAACGAATACGTATAAATTTACATTTATTTAAACGCCATGATCACAGTTAAATATTCGATGAAAATGTAAAGTATGTAAGAAATGTGCACAAAAATGTATTCCATAATATTACACAACACCACTAAATTTACCATACAAAATTAGGCACACGAAAACGACGAAGATATTTTTATTTAATCCTTTGACCTCGATAAGGTAGTGCAAGGTTTCATTCGGTTGAATTACATTTGATAAGGAATTTTCTTTCTTTCAAAAAGTAATAAGAGTTTGCAAGAGCGGCTTGCAATTTTCAAACCTTGCGATTTTTGAACCTCACTAATTTGCATTTTGCAGATATCATTGTATTATGGGCACGCAAAAACATATCTTCAGGAAAAAATCTAATTATACATTTAACAATTGAAGTATTATTAATGATGGTCTGGTCTAAAGGAAATAAGATATTTTTTCCAAGAAAAAATTTTAAACATACCAACATTGTTCATAACAAATTTTTCTTATAGGCCAAACCTTTTTTTTCTATCGCTTCTTATTAAATTTTTAAAAATATAATTTTAATTTATTGTAATTTCGAACAAAAATTCTCTAAGTGAATAACTATAATTTTTAAACATTGATTTATTATGGAAAATTAAAATTGTATCAGTTTTAAAAAACCGGCAAGAAGTGATGAGACAAAAAGTTTGGCATAAAAGACAATTTTTTAAACCAAGAATTATTTTATATATCATATTTTGTTTATACAAAAATGGTCTTCTTTAAGCGAGACCATTAGTAACAATATTGCAATTTTTAAAACAATAATTAAATATTTTTTCCGAGTCCGGTATTTTTATGTCCATAATAATTCAATGCACAAAAAATCACAATATAGGTTTGTTTGACATCTTATCAAATTGTTTTCAATATAAAGTTGTACCCCTTGCATCAAAATGTTTTATCATTGATTTCCAACTTTTCAATTTTGCACTTTGGATTAAGATAAGAGAATTTTAAAAAGCATGACGCAAAATTTGAAAATGATTGATTTTTTACAACTGTTGGGGTGTTGCGTTGAATGAGTTGAGTCGCAGTTACATTGTGCACTATACGTTATTGTTCACTGTGGACTGCTCGCGAGCTACACAGAGACGGACGACGAAGCAGCCGGTGGGGCATACACAAAAGCCCCGATCCAACATGCCGCCCGCCTCGTTCCTTGAGCGAAATCGAAACAAGTCCGCCCGCCGGGAGCAGCAAGTGGAAGATCTGCTTGTCCACGCCGCTGATGACGGTGCCGCCCGCCGTGTCAAGGCGCTTCGGGAGATGGAGTACCGCCCGCCGTGAGTGGTCCATCCTCCAGCTGCGAGTCAGCCGGCTGTCCGCATCGATCCTGCCAGTCGAGGGTTCCGTCTTCCTGGTTCTGAGCCCTCACCGGCAGTTTCACCAGCTTGGTGATGTGTCGGATGTAAGAGCTATCTGCTTTGCGTACCGTGGCAACGCGGACTGGGCCGACCGGCCCAGGGTGAACGGTAGTGATCCTCCAGAGTGGCCAGGTTCCGCTGGGCTTGAAAAGAAGAGGGCCGATGATGACGACCATGTCGTTGACCCCGAGGTTTGTGCGAGGCCGGGTCCACTTGTCTCTTTGTTGGAGGCTGTTCAAGTACTCACGGCTCCAGCGCGCCCAGAAGTCGTCGCGGTGGCCTGTGACTAAAGTCCAGTGTGTTGCGTGATCCAAGAGTGTATCCGCCATGGAAGTCCGCGGCATAGAGGTTAGTGGCCTGTCGGTGAGGATGTGAGCAGACGTCAGGTTCTCGATATCGTATGGATCGCCGGTGTGCAGCGTGAGGGGTCTGCCATTTAGAACCCTCTCGATGTTAACTAGGAGCGTGGAGAACTCCTCAAATGTGAGCTTACGGGGCCCGGCGACTCGACGCAGGTGAGATTTCGCAGACTTGATGCCCGCTTCCCGAAGGCCGCCAAAATGGGGAGCCGAGGGAGGGATGAAGTTCCAGGTTATACCCTGCTGGGCAAGGCTTCCTTCGACGAGACCCCAGTCCATCTCTGCCGCGCGCAGCAGGCGACGAAGTTCGGTGTTTGCTCCGTGGAACGATGTGCCGTTGTCGCTCCACATCTCCTGGTTGGTTGGCTTGGTGGGTGGTTTGGGTGTAGAACTCGACGGTGTCCAGTCGTGAGTGTGCAAGGCGGCGTTGTGTTCCTTCAACCAGACGGGTCCGTCCCACCATAGGCTGGATTGGGAGAGGCCTGAGATGACAGTGCCTCTGGTGGCGATATCAGCCGGGTTCTCTCTGGTTGGTCGGGGCATCGAAGTGAAGCCAAAGCAGCACTATCGATGACCATCGGCCAGGGGGATGTCCAAGTTTGCGGCTGCGAAGTGGAGAAGCTTGGCTGCCAGAAGAGCGGCTCTCAGCTCAAGTCGCGGGATTGTCATCCGGGCAGTGACCCTCTTTGGCGGAAAGAGGCTTCTAATGGGCGACAACTTGGTCTTTGCCTAGAGGAGGAAGATCATAGCATTCCCTGCGTCGTGGTCGGTGGTTCCAGAGTACAGTGCTGCGGCTGTTGCTTGACGGCTCGCATCCGCGAAGGCATGCAGCTCGATCCGTCCTGATTGGTGCTGTCGAATCCAGCGTGGGATGATGATCTTGTCCACTTCCTTCATCGTCTCCTGGAAATCGAGTTACTTGCGAGCCCAGGGCTCAGGCACGCGCGTGTCCTAGTCGACTTTGGCAACCACCGTGACCGGAGCGAGCCGTAGTGAGCTGCTGGGATGTAGGAGCTCCACAGGATCCGCTGGAGGTGGATGTACTGGAGTTGGACCCGGATCTGTCGGATATTGGTTCGCTCGAGACCATCGCTTAGTCGTTTGGCGATGTCCATGTTGACGAGAGTGGCCTCTGAGCATGCGTCCAGCAGGGCCCAAACCTTCTCTCTTCGGCGTCATCCGTCCCAGAGGGTGACCAAGGCCGTTGGCAGGACGGCTAGTCATGCCTGTGGCTGCCTGTTTTCGCCGCATTCGGACCATTGCGGCAACGAACTGTCGTCGGTGGGAGGAGCCGTGGTGGTGGCCGTTGTCATCTGGTGTCGGGGCCGCTTCGCAGGGATAGCGGCGAACAGGCCTGCTCCAGCGCGCTTTCCCTCGTAAACCAGCGTGTGGTGCTGCCCGCCACACGTTCTGCACGATGATGACGATGCGCAGTTCCTTGCGCTGTGATTTTCCCTCAGGCGATTGATGCAGAGCGTGTGGCTGATGACCAGGTTCTTGCGATCTGTCGTGGTAAGGCCTCTGAATGCCTCGCAGCGGGCAAGGTAGTGTTCTTCTGTGCAAGCGGGGCAGGGACCGATTCAGGCGGCGGTCGTCACGAAGCTCCTAAAGGCACGGGAGTTGCCTTGGGCTCGATGGAGATCCGTGACTGTGAAGGCGCGGCCTGTGGTAATCGACTGCACCATCAGGCACTGCTGTTGAAGGTTGGTGGTGAGCTGGTCGTATGTCTAGAAGCCCCTCGCGCCCGATGATATGGTCCTCTCAGCTCGTCTAACCTCCTCCCAACCGCGCCTTGTGCTGGAGTCCATGTTGAGGCTCGCCGCTGTGACGAACCAATCGTCCCATTGAGCGACTGGACGGCCGAGAGATGAGAGTTGACTGCGGTTTCGTTCCAGCTCGTCCAGGAGCCTCTGGGTTCCTGCTGCTGACTCTTCCTTTAGAGCCTTCATGTTAAACATGGCCTTGAAGTGGAGATAACGTAGTTCGGTCCGGTGATCGGGGTGCGTGAAAGAGGTCTCGGAAGGACTCCCAGTCTTGTCGTCGACCGCTGAACTGAGGTAGCTCAATCCTCGGCAATCTGGCTGATCCCCTGGTGCTGGAAACTGAAGCTGAAGCTCCGATGGAGGCGGCGCCGGTCACGCGGCGTGCCTGCACATCGTACAGACGACCCTTGGCGCGGTTTAAATGTCCTCGGCCGCCGCGTATTCGTCGTCGAGGGAGTAATCGCTGTCCTGTGTCTCCGGGTATTGAAGCAGCTCCACATGGTTACTCGAGAAGTCCCTCCAATACTCATCCACCATCTCGAGGCTGCTGAGTGCCAGGCCGTCAGCCCATTCCTCGCAGGGCCGGTTAAGGATCTTCTGGGCAGCTTTGCGCAGCACGACGCCTAGTGCGCGGTGGCGTCCTGAGTCGGCTTACATCTGTGTAAAGAGAGGAAAAAGAACACGAGACGGAAGTCTCTGTACTGAACCAGGGGGCGTATCTCCTGAAGCGATGCGCTGAACAGAAGACAGGGGGCGTAGTTCCTGTACTGAGCCAGAAGCCGTATCTCCTGAAGCGATGCTCTAGACAGAAGACAGAGGGCGTAGCTTCTGTACGGTGCGTCAAAGCCAGGGGCCGTATCTCCTGAAGCGATGCGCTAGACAGAAGACAGAGGGCGTAGCTTCTGAGGCGGTGCGCCAAAGCCAGGGGCCGTACCTTTTGAAGCGATGCGCTAGACAGAAGGCAGAGGGCGTAGCTTCTGAGGCGGTGCG